>BPLR01014303.1:0-145137 GCA_021605095.1 Caerostris extrusa | reverse complement strand
CTAAAGGATGCTCGATTAAAGATCAAAAATAATATGTGGATAGGTGCCGAATGAGGAGCCTCGGTATTTATGTGACATGTCTTTGTTAACAAGCAAATGGCTCGTGATGAAAAGAACATTCCTTCTTCTGATCTGATTGATACGTGATTAAAAATGTCTTTCTGAAGCCGTTTTTCATTTTACATATATGAATTTTTGATGATATTTATATTTCACAAATTATTGATTTGGATATTCAATCCACAGCGCTATGTAGCAAACTGGTTAGTGTACTGCAGTGTGAGGTTAGATTCGTGCGTTCAAATCCCAGTACATTCTAAAGGATGCGTCGATTAAAAGATCAAATAATATGTGGATAGGTGCCGAATGAGGAGAGCCTCGGTAATGTGACATGTCTTTTGTTAACAAGCAAATGGCTCGTGATGAAAAAGAACATTCTTCTTCTGTTCTGATTGACACGTGATTAAAATGTCTTTCTGAAGCCGTTTTCCTTTTACATATACGAATTTTGATGATATTTATATTTCTACAAATTATTGATTTGGATATTCCAATCCACAGCGCTATGTGGCAAACTGGTTTAGTGTACTGCGAGGTGTGAGGTTAGATTCGTGCGTTCAAATCCCAGTACATTCCCTAAAAGGATGCTCGATTAAAAGATCAATATAATATGGCGGATAGGTGCCGAATGAGGCGCGGTAATGTGACATGTATTTGTTAACAAGCAAACTGGCTCGTGATGAAAGAACATTCCTCTTCTGGTGTTCTGATTGATATGTGATTAAAATGTCTTTCTTAAGCCGTTTTCCATTTACATATTATATGAATTTTGATGATATTTATATTTCTGAAATTATTGATTTGGATATTATTCAATCACTGCGCTATGTAGTTAACTGGTTAGTGTACTGAAGTGTGAGGTTACATTCGTGCGTTAAATCGCAGTACATTCTAATAATGCTAGATTAAAAGATCAAAATAATATGTGGATAGGTACCGAAGGAGGTGCCTCGGTATTTATGTGACATGTCTTTGTTAACAAGCAAATAGCTCGTGATGAAAAAACATTCTTCTTCTGATCTGATTGACACGTGATTAAAATGTCTTTCTGAAGCCGTTTTCCTTTTACATATGAATTTTGATGATATTTATATTTAACAAATTATTGATTAGGATATTTCCAATCCTCAGCGCTATGTTGCAAACTGGTTAGTGTACTTTTATTGTGACATGAAATTCGCGAGTTCAAATCCCAGTATATTCCCTAAAGGATGCTCGATTAAAAGATCAAATTAATATGTGGATAGGTACCGAATGAGGAGCCTCGGTAATGTGTCATGTCTTTGTTAACAAGCAAATGGCTCGTGATGAAAGAACATTGTTCTTCTGTTTTGATTGATACGTGATTAAAATGTCTTTCTGAAGCCGTTTTCTTTTACATATATGAATTTTGATGATATTTATATTTCATTATTGATTTGGATATTCCGATCCACAGCGTTATGCTAGCAAACTGGTTAGTGTACTGCAGTGTGAGATTAGATTCGTGCGTTCAAATCCAAGTACATTCCTAAAGAATGCTCGATTAAAAAAGATCAAAATAATATGTGGATAGGTGCCGAATAGAAGAGAGCCTCGGTAATGTGACATGTCTTTGTTAACAAGCAAATGGCTCGTGATAAACGAACATTCCTCTTCTGTTCCTGATTGATACGTGATTAATTTCTTTTCGAAGCCGTTTTCAAATTTACATATATGAATTTTGATGATATTTATATTTCACAAATTATTCATTTGGATATTTAAGTCCACAGCGCTATGTAGCAAACTGGTTAGTGTACTGCAGGGTGAGGTTAAGATTCGTGCGTTCAAATCCGGGCATTCCTAAAAGATGCTCGATTAAAATAGTATGTGGATAGGTGCCCAATGAGCTTCTGTATTTATGTGAGAAGTCTTTGTTAACAAGCAAATGTCTCGTGTTGAAAGAGCATTCTTCTTTCGTTCTGATTCATACTTGATGAAAATGTCTTTCCTGAACATTATGCCGGGTTTCCGAACGCGTGCGTATGACATTACACCGCACGTCACTAACCAGTGGACTACATAACGCGACAAATTGGGGCGTCAAATATTAATATTGTAAACATACATATATGCCAGAGAAAATGTTACATGTAGAAGAAAAATGGTCTCGGAAAGTCATATTTATCACGTCACAATCAGAAAGGAAAGCGTGGAACAACGACATTCTTTCATCATCAAGCCATTTGCAGACGTGCAAAAAGAGAGATCAACAACCTACCGAATCTCCCCATTCGGAAAGTATGAACTGCATTATTCTGATTTTTCAACTGAGCGTATTCGGCCTCCTTCAACATTGTGCCGGGTTTCGAACGCGCGTATGACTTCTTGCCGCACTGACTTGACACGCCGACAAATGACATCAGTTGACTAAAGTATTGAACACGTGTCACTTTGCTTCGTCAACAACTAAATATGCTCTAATACTGAAATTGGGGAATACATCAATGCTTAATTTTTAATCTCTTAATCGTGCGCATTATTGTTACAATTTCAAAGTATTGAACACGGTATATAACCTTACACTGCACTTCAATAGCAAGTTGACCCACATACCGTAACAGAATAAAATATCCAAATCTATCAAATATGCTCTAATACTGAATACTAACTGCGTTCCGATTGTCCGAAATGTTGGCCACATACCGTAAATACAAAATATCAAATCGATGCAATTTTCTATTATTATACTAATACTCCGATGATTAATTTTAATCGTGCGTATTGAGTGTGTTATAACATTTCACAATGATTCGAAAGCAGGTATATAACCCACACTGCACTTCAATAACCAGTTGACCACATACCGTGACAGAATAAAATATCCAAATCAAAAATAAAAATCATATATTATCGAAAATTGTATATGTGTAAAAGACAAACGGCTTCTGATAGACTTCTTAATCAAGTAACACCAGACAAGAACCCCCGCTTATTTCATCATAAGCCATTTATGTTCAAAAGACGATCACAAAACTTCTTGATTTCCCCTTTTGGGACCCTATCACAGACTTCGAGCTGTTTATAATGGTCTTTCTTCGTCTTCTTAAAAGGCATTCTTGGCTAACATCGACTCGATACGTCAAATTTCAAAGCTCAATAACGTTCACGGACTTCACAGCACGCATTTAAAAAACCTGATTTCCATGTTCCGAGTGGCGCTAATAGCGCTACACTTATGCGAAAAGCGAAACGATGACATCTTTCAGATGTATGAACAGTCCTACCAAATTTCGTTTATCTAACACAAGTCTTTCTTGGTGATGGCATTTTTTTTTTTCCGTCAGTGTATGTATTATCGAAAGTTTTATATGTAAAAGACAAAACGGTTTCAGAAATGCTTATTAATCAAAATATAATCAGAAAAGAGCCTCCGTTTATTTCATCATCAAGCCATTTATGTTCAAAGACCTATCACAAACCTACCTTGTATCCTTTCTTCTGGACCATTACAGACTTTTATTTCGATCTCTTAATTGAGGGTATTCTGACACCTTAACACTATGCTGAGAGATTTGAACACAGGAATTTAACCTCACACTGCACTTCACTAACCAGTTGACCACGTAGCACGGCGGAAAGACATATTCAAATCAAAAGTGTAGCATCAATATATTATCGTACATTATATATGTAAAAGGCAATCGGCTTCAGAAATACTTTTTAATCAAGTAGCAATCAGAAAACAACCCCGTTTATTTCATCATAAGCCATTTATCCCCAAATACAGATCACCAACCTACTTAGTATCCCCTTTCGAGGTCTATCACAGACATTGTATTCTTTGATCTTTTTAATCGAGCATATCCTGCCGCCTTTAACACTGTGCTAGGATTTGAAAGCAGGAATCTAACCTCACACTGCACTTCACTAACCAGTTGACTACGTAGGGCGGCGGAAGGAAAGAAATATCCAAATCAAAAAAGTAGCATCTATATATTATCGAAAATTATATATGTAAAGGGCAATCGGCTTCAGAAATACTTTTTTAATCAAGTAGCAATCAGAAAAGAGCCATCGCATCGGAAATGATTTCATCACAAAGCACTTGTACTACTGTGCCCAAATAGAAAGACCAATTATTTTTTCAAAAACTCTTTTATTTATTCTTCCAAATTTATTTCATCTCCTTCAAAGTAATCCCTTTCGGACACAATGTACTTATGCCAACTTTTTCTATTCCTCAATGTATACTAAAAAGTCATCCGCAGGGATGGCTTTCAAAGCGCGCGGCGATTCACGTTGAATCTCTTTAAGCGACTCAAAACGGTGTTCCCGGGTTATCTTTTGAGTTTTGGGAATAGCCAGAAATCGCACGGTGTGAATACGGTAGTTGTGGAACTAAAGGGTTTCATTTTTGGCAAAAAGGTCCCGAAGAATCAATGCTGTGTCAGATGGCGCATTCAGTGTTTTCGGTACCAATCGAGATTTGACGTGTTTGAGGCCTAAAATGGAATTGACCGATCATTTTGAAATTCCATCGTCAGCAAGGTCTCTAATTGTAAATCGACGGTTTGCAAGCACCAAGTCTTTAATTTTCAGACAGAATATTGATAGAAATGCTCACCGATTGCGTTGTGCAATATTTTATACGTTTCCGCAAACAAAACGTAATGCAAGTTCTTTGCTCAATTAATTCAGACGTTTCAAAAATCGCCTGAATCAGTTTTAAAATCTCACATAGCCAAGCGTAACGTAAATACTAATGAATATTTTGACGTCAAATTTCACACAGATGTTAAGAACAGTGCAAGCAACCTAAAGAAATTGAAATTCCGTAAGCCCCGGGAATTTTAAGTTGAAAATTTGTATTATTTTTTTTGAACACATTACAGTTATTTACAGTTACTATTACTACTACTGGGATACTACAATTACTGTTTTAATCGAGCGCATTCGCATTATTTAATACTATATTGGGATTTGAACACAGGCGTCCAACCTCACACTGCACTTCACTAACCAGTTAACTACATAGACGGAAAAATAGAATAACAAAATCAATTGTTTATAAATATATATATTATCACAGTCACTCTTTTAATCGAGTGCTTTTGGCATCCTTTAACTGATTATTGAGACCAGGTATCTAATGACACACGGCATTTCACTAACCAGTTGACTACCTAGGACGACAATGTGGAATAACAAAATCAATAGTGCAAAAAATACATGTATTATAGAATTTTATACGGGCAAAATTAAAATGGTTTCAGGAAGTCTCTTTCATCAATTAACAATCAGAGCACCGCAGCTAGCAGAGGTACGCAGCTGCTTTCATCATGAGTCCTTTGCTTATGCACAAATATGGATCACTAATCTACCGTCCGGCACCTATCACAGTCACTATTTTAATCTTCTAATCCTGCGTATTCGGCCTCCTTTTTAGCAGAATGCTGGGTTCGAACACAGGTATCTCCCCGCTCTTCACTAACCAGTTGACGACATGGTGTGGTAAATTTGAATATCAAAATCAATAGTGTAAAAATATATGTGTTATCGAATTTTATATGGGTAAAAGTAAAGGGCTTCAGAAAGTCTTTAATCGACTAATAATCAGAACAATATATGCAATTGCTTTCATCAGGTCCTTTGCTTACGCTCAAAGATGTTATATACTTTTATTACGTCATTCACATATTGGGTCTCCCCATTCGGTACCTGTCGCAGACATTATTTTGAAACTTCGGTTTCCACATTCGTTTGTTCATTAACATCCTACTTTAATCTGAACATAAATATCTAACCTCCCACATTATTTTTACTATCCTGTTAACACAGCGTGGCGAAATGGATAATCCACATCAATACGGAAAAATACACAGTCAGTCACATTAATGTGACCACCTGTCAAAATCTAAGATAATCACCTTTGGCAGAGCGGACAGTATATATATAGAAAAGAATATACATAACGATTGAAATGCTTTCCGTGCCCTAGGACATCCTTTATATACGCTCCACTGGAATGTACTGCCACCTGCCTTTTGTGATTCACGTTGACATCGAAAGTAGGTGGTGGTCACATTAATGTGACTGCACTGTGTAATACAATATCAAAATTAATTTATATATACATATATATATAAAGATTTTATAGAATGTTCATTTAATCCAATAACAATGCACACACAGACTGTTTTGATTTCATTGTGACATGTGTTCCTGTTCAAAGATGTAAGCTTTTTTTTTGTTAAAATGCCCAACAGTTTAGACCCTATTACCACCTAACACGGAGTTATTTTGAGGTTTTAGGCAAATATATTATCAGTATCCGTCAATATTATATTGGAATTTGAACGAGTTATCTGATCTTGTCACGTCAGTAAACAGTTGGCAATAGCGTAAGGAACTAGAATACCCAAAATAGGAATATATATATAGATATATATGGTTAGTTTGTGTGGTAATCAGCAGGCGGCGACACGTCACGGTTGCTTGTCTTTGACAGAGCTTGTTTTACAATGTGGGGGTATTCAACTTTGAACTCTGACCCCTGGAGAAGGGGCACAGATCCCCGTAGATGAAGAAAGGGAGAAGAACGCTGGCGGACAACGAGAAAGGGAGCGAGATTGGGCAGGCTGAGAACATGTTCGCACTTAATTAATAACTAATGTAAAATATCATTATATAATAGCGTGTAATTAAATGGCTTTATTTAAAGAAACATCCATTACTTCTGTCAAATTCCCTAGACACCCACTGCAAAAGTCCAGCCATTGTTAGACTGGCAGAGAAAGTCTACAAAAAATTGGGGGTTTGGCCGGGATGAATCTATTGGAATATGCATATTGGGTAGTCTACATATATATATATATATAATAGAAATTCATGTGCATGAAATTCCTGTGCATGAAAGAAGAATGATTTCAGAATGCATTTTTAATTAAGTAACTGTTAATCTGGGTATTTGGTTACATTTGACTGGCTGACTGTCTTACCTATACAGTCTGGTAATTGTCAGTCAGTACTGAGTCAGTATTTTTTTATTTATATGCACTCGGTTTTAATCATTATGAATTTTAATGTAAAGTTCTTTATCTTTTATATTCCTCTTATGCTCGATATTTTGGCAAATAGGAATATATGTATATGTAACAGGAATTCATGCGTATGAAAGAAGAATGATTTCATAATGCCTTTATGATTGAAGGAATTACCAGTCTTGGTACCAGTAAAGTATTTTTTATTTTATATGTACTCTGTTTTAATCGTTTAAATTTTTATCTAAAAACTGTATTGATACTCTTTGATCTCTCTTATTTGCTAACGCGACAAGACAGGGGTGCCGGACAGGCTGGAGTAAAGAGAGATTACTGTATTAAAAAATGGCCGAGATACAGGAAAATCCATTTCAAGTTCCTTCCTTGAAAACATATTCAGTTATTAAATGAATTAACTCCAAAATTTAAATTGTTTATTGACCATGTTTTCTGAATGTACACTTGCTGATTTCTCAGTTACAATGCTGATTGTTCATTTAGTAAGTACATATTTAGCTCTACGATAGATGAACAAGTGCAGATTATGAATATGGACATTTGCATGTTTGGAATTATGAATTTAAAGTAGATTTTTAATAAATTTTAATGCTATAAAGCTATTAAGGGGGCCTGATGGCCGAGTGACTAGCGCCCTGTCTCTCTATACCATAGGGTTCGAGTTCCTGAGGAACCATGGATGGTTCCGGAATCCGAAACCACTAATTCGGTTTATGTAGTGGTTCAGTTCCAGTTTAATACGTCGAGTCCGGTCTAATAAGACTACTACTACTACCACACCACATCACTGTGCCTAGAGCTGAGTTGACCCTTAACAATTTGGGAATAATGTGGGTGAGAGAAGTCTGATTGAGCTCTGTGGCGCTCTACGGCATTAGAGACCGGGACCTACTGCTTAAGGGGATTCTGAACCACTACAAACATCCATGGAACCGTCGGGATTCTAACTCGAAACCTTTGGTACCGAGCGCCAGAACGCTATCCACTCGACCCTCAAGTCCTCTGATATAATAAGACAATAGAGCGTGAGACGTAGGGCGGACAACCCTACCCTAAAAAATGAAAACAACATCTCGTGTTTCGGAATATGGAAGAAGGCCTTGGCCCACCATGGGACTGTCGCGGCGAAGAAAAATACGGGAAGCTTATCTATTCATATTCATTAATGACGTATGCAACTAGGGCGAGTCATTACTCAGTAGTAAAATTCGCCGGTAGCGTTCATGTAGGCTTAGGTTCAAATCTTTTGATGTCACTGCAGCCATTGCTTTCAAGAACAAGGGATACTCAATGGTAATTAGGACAGCGAGTACAAGTGTCTCGCATCCATATCAGCTTATCAATTAGAAGTCTTCCAGGTTTTCTCGCATATAACACACAAATATAAATCTGTTACCTCTAGCAGTTCTCTCAAGGGCACTACACGTTTTACATCCCCTATCGGAGGACTGTCGTGGTATAAAGTCAATAACAGTAGCAGCTAGTGTACAGTGAGACTAAGACTCCCACTGGTAGGACGCGTTGCAGTCACTGCTTTCAGATATAAGGAACTTTAAGGAAAGTTGTGATATTTTGTAATTGCTTCGACAATTAACCTGTCTAGTGTTCTCTTTGGGGACTGATAATAGAGTGACTAGCGCTCGGGATATCGGTGCCACAAGTTTCGAGTTCGAGTCTCGGTGGTGCCATGGATGTTTTTAGTGGTTCGGAATCCATTTTAAAACATAAGTCCCAGTCTAACATGACTAGGACTTACAACGCAAAAAAGAAAAGGTTTCCTGTCTCAAAATATGAAGTAGGCAGATGGCATCGGTCCACCATGGGACTGTTATGCCAATGAAGAAAAAAGAATTTTTTTTTTTTTGTTGTCACTCGTACGATACACAAATTCATGCAGTTACTTGAAAAACTTTTCCCAAAAAGGCATCATTTCCCCTATATCTTTAGATCGACTACACAAAACATGCAGTAGTAGAATTCGAGATCCATAACACAAAAAATAAATTCATGAAATTTATTACAAAATCAATTTTTCTCGAACAAATTGGAATTGCTTTTTAAAGAAGCACCTTTTCTAAAAAAGAATTAGTATTTTTTCGGAACTAATAATGTTGTTTCTTATCCGAATAGGTCGTCAGAAACTTCTATACCAAGTCCATATCAAGTGCGTCCTCAGGAAGGACGGGAAGCTACTGTTGCGATGGATTTTTAGATGGAGCAATTTTCTAATGTACACATAGGGATCACTAATCTACCAAGTTTCCCGATTCGCCGTCTGCAATAGTTACTATTTTAAACAAGCACATTCAGCATTCTTCAACACTATATTGGCAATGGAGCACAGGGTTCTAATCACACATTGCACTACACTACCCAGTTGACTACAGAAACTGGTATGCAGGAATAAAAAATTACTACTGTAATAAATATATATATAGAGAGATTTCTTTCATCATTAGTCATTTGCTTAAGTACACATACGCATGAATAATCTACCAAGTTACCCCATTCACCACCTGCTCCAGTTACTTTTTAATAGAGATCATTCCGCAATTTTTAACACTATATTTTGATTTGAACACGGGTATCTAATCTCACACAACACTCCATTAACCACTTGAATACATAGGCCGGCAGCAAAAGTCACGAAATTACTACTATAATAGTAGTAGTAGTAATTTCGTGATTTTACATTGGTCTCTACACCTGAGCGGACGGGAATTGATATGGGATAAAACGGAAAGGCTTCAGACCTATTTAAACAACTACAAGGATGGGTGCGTTTCGTTCATCATCAGCCATTTTCTTATTTAATCGGAATTCTCTGGGAACATATTTTAAATTGAACACGGGCATCTAATCTAACACTGCACTTCATTAACCATTTAACTGCATGACCTATATATATAGAACAGTTCATCAAGACGGGGCTTTATATATATATATATACCGGATGGGGGTGAGTCTGTCAACGGATATAGACTCTGATATCCCCCCCCACTGAAATGAACTGCAAAACACACACACCACATACATCATATATGAACATTCGTAGGGAGAGGAGTCTCTTTAATCAACTAAAATCGCATACGGTGAGAACTGTTTCCCATCTTAACCATTTGCTGTACACACACGAATCACTAATCTACCGGGTTTTTCCGATTCGCCATTTTTAATTAGTAAACATAGTTTCAATCGCGGTATTCCGAAATTCTGTATAGAATATATTTTTATTAACGCCTCATGCGAATTAAACCTTTTCTTGAATAACAAAATTGACTATTTTCATTCAAACTTAACTTTCATATGGGTAAATTTTAATTAAATGCCTTTTTTTATCACCAGTCAAAATATATGGAATTTTTTCATCATTATTATTTCGTATATCTACACCTACATAATCATAATATACCAAGTTTTCATGCGTACTTTTAGGTTTAATTTTTAATAGAGTTTGCAATTCCTAAATGATTAACCTTTTTTGGGTAAAACAGGCATCTCATCTCACAGGGCATCGGGTCATTGTTTAACTACATAGACATGCAGGCAAGAGTAACACCACACTACTTCTATTGTATAAATATATATATATAAATATTTTACAAAATTTCATATAGGTAAAATGAAAGATCTTCGGAAAAAGTCTATTTAATCAACCAACACTCAGATGAAGCAATCTCACTTTCATCATGAGCCATTTGCTTATGTAGACACACGGATCACTAATCTATATACTTTCTGTTGATACTCTATTTTTTTGATTTGAACACGGGCATCTCATCTCACACAGCACTTCACTAACCAGTTCACTACATAGACCGGTCGACAGTTAAAAAAATTACTGTAATATGTATATACATATTTATATACACATATTATGTAATTTCATATGAATAAAAATGAAAGGGGTTTCAGGGAATTCTCTTTAATAAACTAACAATCAGAGGAAGGAATTCTTTCATCACCAGCCATTTGTAAGTACATACGTTTCACTAATCTACCGAGTTTCCCATTCGCCATCTGCTCCAGATACTGCATTAATCGAGCGCATTCCGTATTCTTTAATGCTGTATTTTTGATTTAACTACAGGCATCAAATCTCGCATAGCACTTCATTAACCACTTGACTACATAAACCGGTAGGAACAGAGTAGCAAAATTACTGCTGTAATATAAATATACATATATATTATAGTTTTTTCATATGGGCATAAAATGAAAGGAGAACTTCAGAAGTCTCTTTGATCATCCAACAATCAGATAAATGAATATCTTTCATCATGAGCCATTTGCTTATGTGCTCACACGGATCACTAATCTACCGAGTTTCCCCATTCTTCATCTGCTTCATTACTGTATTAATCAAGCGCATTTTCGCATTCTTTTTAATGCTATATTTTGATTTTGAACACAGGCATCAAACCTCGCAGCACTTCATTAACCACTTTTACTACATAGACCGGTAGGCAAGAGTAGCAAAATTACTACAGTTGTGTCAATATGAGCAATATATTTTTGTAAATATTTTTTTAATTAAGATAAACTTTTATATAATTTGTATAATTCATATGGTACGTGCGTCCCTTGGAAGGGCTGTTTGTTGGTCTCTACACCTGAGCGGACGGGAATCGGATATGTCCAACGGAATGACCCGTTTCTGGTGGGTGCAGCTCATTTGCCACAGCTGTGGTGGAGGAAATATCTCTGGGAAATGTTTTAATTGGCAGGGGTCATAAAAAATATTCGGGTCGGACCGTCAAGAGAACAGTTCATCAAGACGGGGCTTTGGATTTATGGATGGGGGTGAGTCTGTCGAACGGATATAGACTCTGATATCCCCCCCCACTGAAAATGAACTGCAAAATGGAAGCAATGAACATCGTAGGGAGAGGAGAGAAAAAAGGCAAGGTGAGAACTGTTGCCCCTCTTCCCTGGCTGTTGCAAGTACAGATTTGTAGGGACGATCCCCTTATTATTTTTAATTAGTAAACATAGTTTGGTATTGGCGAAATTGTGTATAGAATATATTTTTTATTAACGCCTCATGCGAATTAAACCTTTTCTTGATAATGTTAATTGAATATTTCATTCAAACTTAACTATAGTAAATAATAATTAAATGCCTTTTTGTTTATATTTAAAATTATGAATTTTGTCTGTGTATTATTTCGTATGAGTGTGTTTCCTATCATAATTACATAGAGTCTCTGAAGGCATGCGTACTTTTAGGTTTAATTTGAGGTATGGGTTATTGCGAATTCTAAATGATTAACGTGTGTGTTGGGTAAAACGGAGTAGCTAGTTGTTTCTAGGATCGGGTATTGTTTAATTTAAGGGATTAAAGTAATGAGTAACAACACACTACTGTAATATATATAAATATGTGTATATATATTTTTTCTAGAATTCCATATGGGTAAAAAATGAAACAATTAAGAAAGTCTATTTAATCAATTAATAATCACATTACAACCACTTTCATTATGAGCCATTTTGCTTATGTACACATACGGATCACTAATCTGCCAAGTTTCCCCATTTCGTCGCCTGCTCAGTTACTGTTTTAATCTAGCGCATTCTTTAACATTATATCTTGATTCCAAAACAGGTATTTAATCTAACACCTCACTTCATTATTCACTGACCACATAGACCGGTAGACAGGAGTAACAAAATTACTACTGTAATATATATTATAGAGTTCATATGGATAAAAATGAAACGGCTTCAGAAAGTATATTTAATCAACTAATAATCAGATCGAAACCAGTTTCATCATGAGCCATTTGCCTATGTACACATACGGATCACTAATCTACCAAGTTTCCCCATTCGTCGCATGATCCAGTTACTATTTTAACCGAGCGCATTCCGCATTTTTAACATTATATTTTGCTTCGAACACAGGTATCTAATCGCACACATCACTTCATTATCCACTCGACTACATAGACCGGTAGACTGTAGTAACAAAATTACTACTGTGCTATACATTATAGAAGTTCATATGGATAAAAAATGAAACGGCTTCAGAAAGTCTATTTCATCAACTAATAATCTGTTTACAACCACTTTCACCATGAGCCATTTGCTTATGTACACATACGGATCACTAATCTGCCAAGTTTCCCCATTCGTCGCCTGCTCCAGTTACTGTTTTTAATCTAGCGCATTCTTTAACATTATATCTTGATTCCAAAACAGGTATTTAATCTAACACCTCACTTCATTATCCACTTGATTACATAGACCGGTAGACAGGAGTAACAAAATTACTACTGTAATATATATTATAGAAGTTCACATGGATAAAAATGAAACGGCTTCAGAAAGTATATTTCATCAACTAATAATCAGATCGAAACCAGTTTCATCATGAGCCATTTGCCTATGTACACATACGGATCAGTAATCTACCAAGTTTCCCCACTCGTCGCATAATCAGTTACTATTTTAATCGAGCGCATTCCGCATTTTAACATTATATTTTGATTCGAACACAGGTATCTAATCTCTCACATCACTTCATTAGTAAAAAATTAGTACTGTAAAATATATTATAGAATTTCATATGGATTAAAAGGAAAGGGCTTCAGAAAGTCTATTTAATCAACTAATAATCAGATCGAAACCAGTTTCATCATGAGCCATTTGCCTATGTAAACATACGGATCACTAATCTACCAAGTTTCCCCATTCGTTGCCTGCTCCAGTTACTGTTTAATCTAGCGCATTCTTTTTAACATTATATTTTTGATCCCAAAACAGGTATTTAATCTAACACCTCACTTCATTATCCACTTGACTACATAGACCGGCAGACAGGAGCAACAAATTACTACTGTCATATAAATTATTGAAGTTCATATGGATGAAAGTGAAACGGCTTCAGAAAGTATATTTAATCAACTAATAATCAGATCGAAACCAGTTTCATCATGAGCCATTTGCCTATGTACACATACGGATCACTAATCTGCCAAGTTTCCCCATTCGTCGCTTGCTCCAGTTACTGTTTTAATCTAGCGCATTCTTTAACATTATATTTTGATTCCAAACAGGTATTTAATCTAACACCTCACTTCATTATCCACTTGACTACATAGACCGGCAGACAGGAGCAACAAAATTACTAATGTCATATAAATTATTGAAGTTCATATGGATGAAAGTGAAACGGCTTCAGAAAGTATATTTAATCAACTAATAATCAGATCGAAACCAGTTTCATCATGAGACATTTGCCTATGTACACATACGGATCACTAATGTACCAAGTTTCCCAATTCGTCGCATGATCCAGTTACTATTTTAATCGAGCGCATTCCGCATTTTTAACATTATATTTTTGTTTCGAAAACAGGTATCTAATCGCACACATCACTTCATTATCCACTCGACTACATAGACCGGTAGACAGGAGTAACAAAATTACTACTGTGCTATATATATTATAGAAGTTCATATGGATAAAAATGAAACGGCTTTAGAAGTCTATTTCATAAACTAATAATCTGTTTACAACCACTTTCACCATGAGCCATTTGCTTATGTACACATACGGATCACTAATCTGAAAAATTTCCCCATTCGTCGCCTGCTCAGTTACTGTTTTAATCTAGCGCATTTTTTAACATTATATTTTGATTCAAAACAGGTATTTAATCTAACACCTCACTTCATTATCCACTTGACTGCATAGACCGGCAGACAGGAGCAAAAAATTACTACTGTCATATATATTATTGAAGTTCATATGGATAAAAGTGGAAACGGCTTCAGAAAGTATATTTAATCAACTAAATAATCAGATCGAACCAGTTTCATTATGAGCCATTTGCCTATGTACATACGAATCACTAATCTGCCAAGTTTCCCCATTCGTCGCCTGCTCCACTTACTGTTTTAATCTAGCGCATTCTTTAACATTATATTTTGATTCTAAAACAGGTATTTAATCTAACACCTCACTTCATTACCCACTTGACTACATAGACCGATAGACAGGAAAACAAAATACTACTGTCATATATATTATTGAAGTTCATATGGATAAAAATGAAACGGCTTCAGAAAGTATATTTAATCAACTAATAATCAGATCGAAACCTGTTTCATTATGAGCCATTTGCCTATGTACACATACGGATCACTAATGTACCAAGTTTCCCATTCGTCGCATGATCCAGTTACTATTTTGGTCGAGCGCATTCCGTATTTTTAACATTATATTCGGCTTCGAACACAGGTATCTAATCGCACACATCACTTCATTATCCACTCGACTACATAGACCGGTAGACAGGAGTAACAAAATTACTACTGTGCTATATATTATAGAAGTTCATATGGATAAAAAAATGAAGTTCTTCAGAAAGTCTATTTCATCAACTAATAATCTGTTTACAACCACTTTCACTATGAGCCATTTGCTTATGTACACATACGGATCACTAATCTGCCAAGTTCCCCCATTCGTCGCTTGCTCCAGTTACTGTTTAATCTAGCGCATTCTTTAACATTATATTTTGATTCCAAAACAGGTATTTAATCTAACACCTCACTTCATTATCCACTGACTACATTGACCGGCAAAGAGCAACAAAATTACTACTGTCATATAAATTATAGAAGTTCATATGGATAAAAATGAACGGCTTCAGAAATTATATTTAATCAACTAATAATCAGATCGTAACCAGTTTCATCATGAGCCATTTGCCTATGTACAAATACGGATCACTAATCTACCAAGTTTCCCCATTCGTCGCATGATCCAGTTACTATTTTAATCGAGCGCAATCCGCATTTTTAACATTATATTTTGCTTCGAACACATGTCACACATCACTTCAGTATCCACTCACTTTCATAGACCGGTAGACAGGGTAACAAAATTACTACTGTGCTATATATTATAGATGTTCATATGGATAAAAATGAAACGGCTTCAGAAAGTCTATTTCATCAACTAATAATCAGATCGTAACCAGTTTCATCATGAGCCATTTGCCTATGTACACATACGGATCACTAATCTGCCAAGTTTCCCCATTCGTCGCCTGCTCAGTTACTGTTTTAATCTAGCGCATTCTTTAACATTATATTTTGATTCCAAAACAGGTATTTAATCTCACACCTCACTTCATTATCCACTTGACTAAAGACCGGCAGACAGGAGCAACAAAATTACTACTGTCATATATATTATTGAAGTTCATATGGATAAAAGTGAAACGGCTTCAGAAAGTCTATTTAACCAACTAATAATCAGATGGAAACCAGTTTCATCATGAGCCATTTGCTATGTACAAATACGGATCACTAATCTACCAAGTTACCCATTCGTCGCATGATCCAGTTACTATTTGAATCGAGCGCAATCCGCATTTTTAACATTATATTTTGCTTCGAACACATGTATCTAATCGCACACATCACTTCAGTATCAGACTACATAGACCGGTAGACAGGTAACAAAATTACTACTGTGCTATATATTATAGAGTTCATATGGAAAAAAATGAAACGGCTTCAGAAAGTCTATTTCATCAACTAATAATCTGTTTACAACCACTTTCACCATGAGCCATTTGCTTATGTACACATACGGATCACTAATCTGCCAAGTTTTCCCATTCGTCGCAATTCCAGTTACTGTTTTAATCAGCGCATTCTTTAACATTATATCTTGATTCCAAAACAGGTATTTAATCTAACACCTCACTTCATTATACTTGACTAATTAGACCGGCAGACAGGAGCAACAAAAAATTACTACTGTCATATATATTATTGAAGTTCATATGGATAAAAAAAACGGCTTCAGAAAGTCTATTTAATAACTAATAATCAGATGGAAACCAGTTTCATCATGACCATTTGCTTATGTACACATACGGATCACTAATCTGCCAAGTTTCCCCATTCGTCGCATGATCCAGTTACTATTTTTAATCGAGGCGCATTCCGCATTTTTAACATTATATTTTTGCTTCGAACACATGTATCTAATCGCACATCATTCAGTATCCACTCGACTACATAGACCGGTAGACACAAAATTACTACTGTGCTATATATTATAGAAGTTCATATGGATAAAAAATGAAGTTCTTCAGAAAGTCTATTTCAATCAACTAATAATCTGTTTATTTCACCATGAGCCATTTGCTTATGTACACATACGGATCACTAATCTGCCAATTTTCCCCATTCGTCGCCTGCTCAGTTACTGTTTTAATCTATTCTTTAACATTATATTTTGATTCGAACGCAGGTATCAAATCTCTCACGTCACTTCATTATCCACTTGGCTGCATAGACCGGCAGACAGGAATAAAAAAATTGTACTGTCATATATATTATTGAAGTTCATATGGATAAAAGTGAACCGGTTCAGAAAGTCTATTTAACCAACTAATAATCAGATGGAAACCAGTTTCATCATGAACCATTTGCTTATGTACACATACAGATCACTAATCTACCAAGTTTCCCCATTCGTCGCCTGATTCAGTTACTGTTTTAATCGAGCGCATTCCGCATTCTTTAACATTATATTTTGATTCGAACACAGGTATCTAATCTCACACATCACTTCATTCGTAAAAATTAGTACTGTAATATATATTATAGAAGTTCATATGGATTGAAAAAAGGGCTTCAGAAAGTCTATTTCATCAACTAATAATCTGTTTACAACCACTTTCATTATGAGCCATTTGCTTATGTACACATACGGATCACTAATCTGCCAAGTTTCCCCCATTCGTCGCCTGATTCAGTTACTGTTTTAATCGAGCGCATTCCATTCTTTAACATTATATTTTGATTCGAAAACAGGTATCTAATCTCAACACCTCACTTCATTATCCACCTAAGACCGGCAAAGGAATAACAAAAAATTGCTACTGTCATATATATTATAGAAGTTCATATGGATTAAAAGTTCTTCAGAAAGTCTATTTAATCAACTAATAATCAGATTACAACCAGTTTCATCATGACCCATTTGCTTATGTACACATACGGATCACTAATCTACCAATTTTCCCCATTCGTCGCCTGATTCAGTTACTGTTTTAATCGAGCGCATTCCGCATTCTTTAACATTATATTTTGATTCGAACACAGGTATCTAATCTCACACATCACTTCATTCGTAAAAAAATTAGTACTGTAATATATATTATAGAGTTCATATGGATTAAAAAAGAAAAGGGCTTCAGAAAGTCTATTTAATCAACAAATAATCAGATTACAACCACTTTCATCATGAGCCATTTTTGCTTATGTACACATACGGATCACTAATCTACCAATTTTCCCCATTCGTCGCCTGATTCAGTTACTGTTTTAATCGAGCGCATTCCGCATTCTTTAACATTATATTTTGATTCGAACACAGGTATCTAATCTCACACATCACTTCATTAGTAAAAAAATTAGTACTGTAATATATATTATAGAAGTTCATATGGATTAAAAGAAAAGTTCTTCAGAAAGTCTATTTAATCAACTAATAATCAGATTACAACCACTTTCATCATGAGCCATTTGCTTATGTACACATACGGATCACTAATCTGCCAATTTTTCCCCATTCGTCGCCTGATTCAGTTACTGTTTTAATCGAGCGCATTCCGCATTCTTTAACATTATATTTTGATTCGAACACAGGTATCTAATCTCACACATCACTTCATTAGTAAAAAATTAGTACTGTAATATATATTATAGAAGTTCATATGGATTAAAAGAAAAGTTCTTCAGAAAGTCTATTTAATCAACTAATAATCAGATTACAACCACTTTCATTATGAGCCATTTGCTTATGTACACATACGGATCACTAATCTGCCAATTTTTCCCCATTCGTCGCCTGATTCAGTTACTGTTTTAATCGAGCGCATTCCGCATTCTTTAACATTATATTTTGATTCGAACACAGGTATCTAATCTCACACATCACTTCATTAGTAAAAAATTAGTACTGTAATATATATTATAGAAGTTCATATGGATTAAAAAAAGTTCTTCAGAAAGTCTATTTAATCAACTAATAATCAGATTACAACCACTTTCATTATGAGCCATTTGCTTATGTACATACGGATCACTAATCTACCAATTTTCCCCATTCGTCGCCTGATTCAGTTACTGTTTTAATCGAGCGCATTCCGCATTCTTTAACATTATATTTTGATTCGAACACAGGTATCTAATCTCACACATCACTTCATTAGTAAAAAAATTAGTACTGTAATATATATTATAGAAGTTCATATGGATTAAAAAAGAAAAGGGCTTCAGAAAGTCTATTTAATCAACTAATAATCAGATTACAACCACTTTCATCATGAGCCATTTGCTTATGTACACATACGGATCACTAATCTACCAATTTTCCCCATTCGTCGCCTGATTCAGTTACTGTTTTAATCGAGCGCATTCCGCATTCTTTAACATTATATTTTGATTCGAACACAGGTATCTAATCTCACACATCACTTCATTAGTAAAAAATTAGTACTGTAATATATATTATAGAAGTTCATATGGATTAAAAAAAGTTCTTCAGAAAGTCTATTTAATCAACTAATAATCAGATTACAACCACTTTCATCATGAGCCATTTGCTTATGTACACATACGGATCACTAATCTACCAATTTTCCCCATTCGTCGCCTGATTCAGTTACTGTTTTAATCGAGCGCATTCCGCATTCTTTAACATTATATTTTGATTCGAACACAGGTATCTAATCTCACACATCACTTCATTAGTAAAAATTAGTACTGTAATATATATTATAGAAGTTCATATGGATTAAAAAAAAAGTTCTTCAGAAAGTCTATTTAATCAACTAATAATCAGATTACAACCACTTTCATTATGAGCCATTTGCTTATGTACACATACGGATCACTAATCTGCCAAGTTTCCCCATTCGTCGCCTGATTCAGTTACTGTTTTAATCGAGCGCATTCCGCATTCTTTTAACATTATATTTTGATTCGAACACAGGTATCTAATCTCACACATCACTTCATTAGTAAAAAAATTAGTACTGTAATATATATTATAGAAGTTCATATGGATTAAAAAAAAGTTCTTCAGAAAGTCTATTTAATCAACTAATAATCAGATTACAACCACTTTCATCATGAGCCATTTGCTTATGTACACATACGGATCACTAATCTGCCAATTTTCCCCATTCGTCGCCTGATTCAGTTACTGTTTTAATCGAGCGCATTCCGCATTCTTTAACATTATATTTTGATTCGAACACAGGTATCTAATCTCACACATCACTTCATTAGTAAAAAATTAGTACTGTAATATATATTATAGAAGTTCATATGGATTAAAAAAAGTTCTTCAGAAAGTCTATTTAATCAACTAATAATCAGATTACAACCACTTTCATTATGAGCCATTTGCTTATGTACACATACGGATCACTAATCTACCAATTTTCCCCATTCGTCGCCTGATTCAGTTACTGTTTTAATCGAGCGCATTCCGCATTCTTTAACATTATATTTTGATTCGAACACAGGTATCTAATCTCACACATCACTTCATTAGTAAAAAATTAGTACTGTAATATATATTATAGAAGTTCATATGGATTAAAAAAAAAGTTCTTCAGAAAGTCTATTTAATCAACTAATAATCAGATTACAACCACTTTCATTATGAGCCATTTGCTTATGTACACATACGGATCACTAATCTGCCAATTTTCCCCATTCGTCGCCTGATTCAGTTACTGTTTTAATCGAGCGCATTCCGCATTCTTTAACATTATATTTTTGATTCGAACACAGGTATCTAATCTCACACATCACTTCATTAGTAAAAAAATTAGTACTGTAATATATATTATAGAAGTTCATATGGATTAAAAAAAGTTCTTCAGAAAGTCTATTTAATCAACTAATAATCAGATTACAACCACTTTCATCATGAGCCATTTGCTTATGTACACATACGGATCACTAATCTACCAATTTTCCCCATTCGTCGCCCTGATTCAGTTACTGTTTTAATCGAGCGCATTCCGCATTCTTTAACATTATATTTTGATTCGAACACAGGTATCTAATCTCACACATCACTTCATTAGTAAAAAAAAAATTAGTACTGTAATATATATTATAGAAGTTCATATGGATTAAAAAAAGTTCTTCAGAAAGTCTATTTAATCAACTAATAATCAGATTACAACCACTTTCATCATGAGCCATTTGCTTATGTACACATACGGATCACTAATCTACCAATTTTCCCCATTCGTCGCCTGATTCAGTTACTGTTTTAATCGAGCGCATTCCGCATTCTTTAACATTATATTTTGATTCGAACACAGGTATCTAATCTCACACATCACTTCATTAGTAAAAAAATTAGTACTGTAATATATATTATAGAAGTTCATATGGATTAAAAAAAGTTCTTCAGAAAGTCTATTTAATCAACTAATAATCAGATTACAACCACTTTCATCATGAGCCATTTGCTTATGTACACATACGGATCACTAATCTACCAATTTTCCCCATTCGTCGCCTGATTCAGTTACTGTTTTAATCGAGCGCATTCCGCATTCTTTAACATTATATTTTGATTCGAACACAGGTATCTAATCTCACACATCACTTCATTAGTAAAAAAATTAGTACTGTAATATATATTATAGAAGTTCATATGGATTAAAAAAGTTCTTCAGAAAGTCTATTTAATCAACTAATAATCAGATTACAACCACTTTCATTATGAGCCATTTGCTTATGTACACATACGGATCACTAATCTACCAATTTTCCCCATTCGTCGCCTGATTCAGTTACTGTTTTAATCGAGCGCATTCCGCATTCTTTAACATTATATTTTGATTCGAACACAGGTATCTAATCTCACACATCACTTCATTAGTAAAAAAAAATTAGTACTGTAATATATATTATAGAAGTTCATATGGATTAAAAAAAAAGTTCTTCAGAAAGTCTATTTAATCAACTAATAATCAGATTACAACCACTTTCATTATGAGCCATTTGCTTATGTACACATACGGATCACTAATCTGCCAATTTTCCCCATTCGTCGCCTGATTCAGTTACTGTTTTAATCGAGCGCATTCCGCATTCTTTAACATTATATTTTGATTCGAACACAGGTATCTAATCTCACATCACTTCATTAGTAAAAAATTAGTACTGTAATATATATTATAGAAGTTCATATGGATTAAAAAAATTAAAGGGCTTCAGAAAGTCTATTTAATCAACTAATAATCAGATTACAACCACTTTCATCATGAGCCATTTGCTTATGTACACATACGGATCACTAATCTACCAATTTTCCCCATTCGTCGCCTGATTCAGTTACTGTTTTAATCGAGCGCATTCCGCATTCTTTAACATTATATTTTGATTCGAACACAGGTATCTAATCTCACACATCACTTCATTACTACATAAAAAATTAGTACTGTAATATATATTATAGAAGTTCATATGGATTAAAAAAAGTTCTTCAGAAAGTCTATTTAATCAACTAATAATCAGATTACAACCACTTTCATCATGAGCCATTTGCTTATGTACACATACGGATCACTAATCTACCAATTTTCCCCATTCGTCGCCACCAGTTACTGTTTTTAATCAGCGCATTCCGCATTCTTTAACATTATATTTTGATTCGAACACAGGTATCTAATCTCACACATCATTAACCACTTGACTTAGACCGTATGCAAAAAAATTAGTACTCTAGTACTGTATATATATATTATAGAAGTTCATATGGATAAAAAAAAGGGCTTCAGAAAGTCTATTTAATCAACTAATAATCAGATTAAACCACTTTCATCATGAGCCATTTGCTTATGTACACATACGGATCACTAATCTACCAATTTTCCCCATTCGTCGCCTGATTCAGTTACTGTTTTAATCGAGCGCATTCCGCATTCTTTAACATTATATTTTGATTCGAACACAGGTATCTAATCTCACACATCACTTCCATTGACTACATAGACCAGTAATAACAAAATTACTACTACTGTAATATATATTATAGAATTTCATATGGATTTTGAAAAAAGGGCTTCAGAAAGTCTATTTAATCAACTAATCTCAGATAAAGGAACCATCTTTCATCATGAGCCATTTGCTTATGTACACATACGGATCACTAATCTACCAAGTTTCCCATTCGTCGCCTGATTCAGTTACTTTTTTAATATAGCGCATTCCGCATAACATTATATTTTGATTCGAACACAGGTATCTAATCTCACACATTAACCACTTGACTACATAGACCAGTATGCAAGTGTAACAAAATTAGTACTGTAATATATATTATATATAGTTCATATGGATATTATTAAATTTCTCATAAAAAAAATGTTAAAATATTAAAGGGCTTCAGAAAGTGTCTTTGATCACCAACAATCAGATAAAGGAACATCTTTCATCTGAGCCATTTGCTTATGTACACATACGGATCACTAATCTACCAATTTTCCCATTCGTCCACCAGTTACTTTTAATAGAGCGCATTCCGCATTTTTAAGAACACAGGCATTATATTTTTCTTCTCACAGGTATCATTAACCACTTGACTACATCACTTCAGTATGCAAGTGTAACAAAATTAGTACTGTAATATAAATATATATATACATATTATAGAATTTCATAATGGGTAAAATTAAAGGGCTTCAGAATGTCTTTTTTGATCACCTGTCTCAGATAAAGGAACATCTTTCATCAAGCCATTTGCTTATGTACACATACGGATCCCTAATCTACCAAGTTTCCCAATTTCCCACCTACTTTTTTAATAGAGCGCATTCCGCATACTATATTTCCTAGAACACATGCATCTAATCTCACACAGCACTTCATTAACCACTTGACTACATAGACCAGTATGCAAGTGTAACAAAAATTAGTACTGTAATATATATATATATACATATTATATAATTTCATATGGGTAAAAACGAAAGGGCTTCAGAAAGTGTCTTTTTGATCACCTGTCAATCAGATAAAGGAACATCTTTTATCATGAGCCATTTGCTTATGTACACATACGGATCCCTAATCTACCAAGTTTCCCAATTCGTCACCTTACTTTTTTTAATATAGCGCATTCCGCGATACTATATATTTCTTGAACACAAGGCATCTAATCTCACACAGCACTTCATTAACCACTTGACTACATAGACCAGTATGTAAGTGTAACAAAAATTAGTACTGTAATATATATATATATATATATACATATTATAGAATTTCATAATGGGTAAAAATTAAAGGGCTTCAGAAAGTCTTTTGATCACCTGTCAATCAGATAAAGGAACATCTTTCATCATGAGCCATTTGCTTATGTACAAATACGGATCCTAATCTACCAAGTTTCCCAATTTCCCACCTACACCAGTTACTTTTTTTAATAGAGCGCATTCCGCGATACTATATATTTCCTAGAACACAGGCATCTAATCTCACACAGCACCTCATTAACCACTTGACTACATAGACCAGTATGCAAGTGTACAAAATTAGTACTGTAATATATATATATATACATATTATAGAATTTCATAATGGGTAAAAATTAAAGGGCTTCAGAATGTCTTTTTGATCACCTGTCTCAGATAAAGGAACATCTTTCATCCTGAGCCATTTGCTTATGTACACATACGGATCCCTAATCTACCAAGTTTCCCAATTTCCCACCTACTTTTAATAGAGCGCATTCCGCGATACTATTTCCTAGAACACAGGCATCTAATCTCACACAGCACCTCATTAACCACTTGACTACATAGACCAGTATGCAAGTGTAACAAAATTAGTACTGTAATATATATATATATACATATTATAGAATTTCATAATGGGTAAAAATTAAAGGGCTTCAGAATGTCTTTTGATCACCTGTCTCAGATAAAGGAACATCTTTCATCCTGAGCCATTTGCTTATGTACACATACGGATCCCTAATCTACCAAGTTTCCCAATTTCCCACCTACTTTTAATAGAGCGCATTCCGCGATACTATATATTTCCTAGAACACAGGCATCTAATCTCACACAGCACCTCATTAACCACTTGACTACATAGACCAGTATGCAAGTGTAACAAAAATTAGTACTGTAATATATATATATATACATATTATTGTAGAATTTCATAATGGGTAAAAAAAGGGCTTCAGAATGTCTTTTGATCACCTGTCAATCAGATAAAGGAACATCTTTCATCATGAGCCATTTGCTTATGTACAAATACGGATCCTAATCTACCAAGTTTCCCAATTTCCCACCTACACCAGTTTTTTTAATAGAGCGCATTCCGCGATACTATATATTTCCTAGAACACAGGCATCTAATCTCACACAGCACCTCATTAACCACTTGACTACATAGACCAGTATGCAAGTGTAACAAAATTAGTATTGTAATATATATATATATACATATTATAGAATTTCATATGGGTAAAAATTAAAGGCTTCAGAAAGTCTTTTGATCACCTGTCAATCAGATAAAGGAACATCTTTCATCATGAGCCATTTGCTTATGTACACATACGGATCCCTAATCTACCAAGTTTCCCAATTTCCCACCTACACCAGTTACTTTTTAATAGAGCGCATTCCGCGATACTATATATTTCCTTGAACACAGGCATCTAATCTCACACAGCACTTCATTAACCACTTGACTACATAGACCAGCATGCAAGTGTAACAAAATTAGTATTGTAATATATATATATATATATATATATATATATTATAGAATTTCATATGGGTAAAAATTAAAGGGCTTCAGAAAGTCTCTTTGATCACCTGTCAATCAGATAAAGGAACATCTTTCATCATGAGCCATTTGCTTATGTACACATACGGATCCCTAATCTACCAAGTTTCCCAATTTCCCACCTACTTTTTTTAATAGAGCGCATTCCGCGATTCTATATATGTCCTTGAACACATGCATCTAATCTCACACAGCACTTCATTAACTACTTGACTATATAGACCAGTATGCAAGTGTAACAAAATTAGTATTGTAATATATATATATATATACATATTATAGAATTTCATATGGGTAAAAATTAAAGGCTTCAGAAAGTCTCTTTGATCACCTGTCAATCAGATAAAGGAACATCTTTCATCCTGAGCCATTTGCTTATGTACACATACGGATCCCTAATCTACCAAGTTTCCCAATTTCCCACCTACTTTTTTAATAGAGCGCATTCCGCGATTCTATATATGTCCTTGAACACATGCATCTAATCTCACACGGCACTTCATTAACTACTTGACTATATAGACCAGTATGCAAGTGTAACAAAATTAGTATTGTAATATATATATATATATATACATATTATAGAATTTCATATGGGTAAAAAATTAAAGGCTTCAGAAAGTCTCTTTGATCACCTGTCAATCAGATAAAGGAACATCTTTCATCCTGAGCCATTTGCTTATGTACACATACGGATCCCTAATCTACCAAGTTTCCCAATTTCCCACCTACACCAGTTTTTTTTAATAGAGCGCATTCCGCGATACTATATTTTCCTTGAACACAGGCATCTAATCTCACACAGCACTTCATTAGCCACTTGACTACATAGACCAGTATGCAAGTGTAACAAAATTAGTATTGTAATATATATATATATATATATATATTATAGAATTTCATATGGGTAAAAATTAAAGGGCTCAGAAAGTCTCTTTGATCACCTGTCAATCAGATAAAGGAACATCTTTCATCATGAGCCATTTGCTTATGTACACATACGGATCCCTAATCTACCAAGTTTTCCAATTTCCCACCTACACCAGTTACTTTTTTAATAGAGCGCATTCCGCGATACTATATATTTCCTTGAACACAGGCATCTAATCTCACACAGCACTTCATTAGCCACTTGACTACATAGACCAGTATGCAAGTGTAACAAAATTAGTATTGTAATATATATATATATTATTATAGAATTCATATGGGTGAAAATTAAAGGGCTTCAGAAAGTCTCTTTGATCACCTGTCAATCAGATAAAGGAACATCTTTCATCATGAGCCATTTGCTTATGTACACATACGGATCCCTAATCTACCAAGTTTCCCAATTTCCCACCTACACCAGTTACTTTTTTAATAGAGCGCATTCCGCGATACTATATATTTCCTTGAACACAGGCATCTAATCTCACACAGCACTTCATTAGCCACTTGACTACATAGACCGATAGGCAAGAGCTACAAAATTTCGATTGTATTACATATAAATATATATTACAGAATTTCATATAGGTAAAACTGAAAGATCTTCGAAAGTCTATTTATAATCAACTAACACTCAGATGAAGCAATCTCTTTCATCATGAGTCATTTGCTTATGTAGACACATGGATCACTAATCTATATACTTTCATTTGATACTCTATATTTTGATTTGAATACAGGCATCTAATCTCACACCGCACTTCATTAACCATTTGACTAAACAGACCAGTAAGCAAGACTAACAAGTTTTCTACTGTATTATATATATATTACAGAATTTCATATGGGTAAAAATGAAAGGGCTTGAGAAAGTCTATTTAATTAACTAACAATCAGATGAAGGAATTTTTTCAACATGAGCCATTTGCTTATGTACACATACGGATCACTAATCTAATTATCCTAATTGTTCGACAGCTACTTCTATACCAAGTCCATGAACCCTTGTGTTCGGTAGAAGTCTGACTTGCCTCTGAGTCACAGAAGAAGAAGGTCAGTGCCTTCCAGAAGGACTTTGTTGGGGAAACCACCCCGCATTTGCGTATGGTATGGGAAAATGCCGGAAAACACCCACCAATTCATCCCACTGGCGAGGCAAGATACTGAACACCACAAATGCCATCGAGTCTCCTCATTTTTGGAAGCTGGGTCTACAAGAAAGCCGGCAGCGATGGGAACCTCAGCCCTAATGCTCACCAGCGACTGGCGTTGCCACTGAGCCACGTGTTGGTGTTCTGAACTAATAACTCACAATATAACTAATATTTTTTCTGTAAAACGTTATAATTCAACTATAAAAATCGTTTCCTTTAAAGAAAGACAAACAATTAGGTTAATGCAGAAAAAAAAAAAAAAAGAAAAGAATGTTATGACTTTTTCATATAAAAAAAAAGTCTTTCATTTTTATTTATTTGTTTTAGAAACGTATAATTTTTATTAATTTCTATACCTTTTTTTTTTTTTTTTTTTTGAAAATTTTTGTAATTTTTTTTATAGATCAAACATAATAAATAGAAATCTTTTAATTAATGAAAATACTTAAACACTTTATAAACCCTTACTTCTATTTTATATATCCTTATATCTACATAAAAACATTTCTTTTTTTTTTTTCATGAAATGTTTTTGATAATATTTTTTTTTTTACTTTAATATAAAAAGAAAAGAATTTCAACCAAAATAAAAAGAAGTGTTTTTATTTCTTTTTCTTGGTCTTTTAATATTTTTAATTAGTGCTAAATTAAACTGTGTTGATATTAATTGTGGACTAAGTACACACATTAAAATGAAAACATTAACAATAATAAAGAGGATTATTATTTTTTTTTCTTAACGAAAGCAAATAATAAAGTAAACTGAAAAACTCTAATAAACGAATGAAATAAGTAATTAACTCATTAAGAGATAAGAAAAATACGAATTTTATATTCATATATTCACCAAATTTTATTTAATTTTAATCAATGTATTGCAAAGAGTTATATTACATTTTGAATTAATAACGTGATGAATTAAATTTATTTTCCTTTTATTATAAAAAGAATTTATAAAACTAAAAATAAAAAACAGTTGTCATGATAAGAATAATTTAATTTTTATATTCTTAAATTGATTATTTATTATTAAAATTAGAATTAATATTAGTTAATATATACCATTATATATGTTATTGTGTTCAATTTTATATGTAAAATTGTTTGAATGTATTTGTTTTCGATTGAATATATTTATATTGAAATATAAATAGTTACATATAAAATTCAAACAATGTCTTGTTGTTTTCAATATCAAGTTCCTTGATTTGAGGTCAATGATAGCACATTCAACGTTATTCAGAGTGAATGGTGGTGCGGAAAACATTTTTCACTTAACCCATATCTTCCACAACTGGAACGAACATTATCAATGTGTTTTGTGTCTGGGATTCTTGTGATCCTACCGTCCTTATTGAGCCAACAAAGGACATTCCGACTTACAGGTTTACTGAAATTATGTTCGGAATATATACGAAAGTTTCTGTGAGATTTTGATCTCGGCTCTCGAAGCTCCAACCCTTCAGTCATCGAATTAAATATATTATTTAAATTCTCAAATGCCCAAGTTGTGTCTCAGTGGCAACGTGCGTTGCTGATGAGCGTTAGGGCTGAGGTTCTACCCTCTGGCGTCTTTATTGTAGACACTGTTTCAAAAAAACGAGGAAACAAGATGAGGTTTGTGATGTTTCGCATCTTTCCTTCTGTGTCGGATTACCTTATGCGATTTATTATTATCTTATTTTCTCTCATACGATAAGCAAATGAGGGGTAGTTCCCCCTAAAAGTCCACCCGTACTGCACTGCCCTCCTTCCTCAGCACTCAGACCCATGTCAGACTTTTACCTACGCGAGCTCCATCACAACCGAAGCTGTTCCTTTCCCTCCATCCATGAGTAGATTACTCTTTCAGTCCCGCACTGCAGGACACGGAGGATTAGACACAACAACAACAAATACTAGGTAAACCTACTACTACTACTAGTAAAACTTAGTACATCAAATAATGTACTATTTTTTAATAAATTTTACTAGTACATTATATTCCCTATTCACTTCGCTCATACATAACCCTATTTTTTGTTTAACTTATTGTTTTAATGAATGCTGCTAATATTAAAGCTTCGATGAAGACGGTGAACGGTGAGTTATTTTGCAAACTTATATCACTCCCTCACCCATTTAGATCATTACTAAGATTAATTATTTTTCGAAATTTTAATCATAACTACTTAACCCGTTCAGCAGCTTAAATAAGACGTAGAGGGTCGCCTTTTTTTAGGTCCTAAAGAGTCCACTGACATTTAGGGAAACTGTCAATGTCTGGAACAAAAGATATGGCATAAGAAGTAAATTTCAAAGTGAGATGAGTGAGTTGCTGCGATTTTCTTTTCTGGATAGGAGTTGCACTTTTTAAGCATCTGTCTAAGGTCATTTTTTGTATATAAGCATCATTGTATTTAGCATCATAGAATTCATAAATTCTTGCGCTCTGTAACACAGGTTTAGGTTCGGTTCGAGTTCTGGTGATGCCATCAACGCGAACCCGAATGTTTGTCGTGGTTATGAATCCACTAAATCCTGGTCTAGTATGACTATTACTACTACTGCCCGACACCACATCACTGTGCCTAGAGTTGAGTTGCCCCTTTACAGTTTGGGAATAATAGGGTGAGAAGAAGTCTGATGGAGTTCTGTGATACTCTTACTGTCATATGAGACCGGAACCTACAGCTTAAAGTGGATTCCGTACCACTACAAACATCCATGGCACAGCCGGGACTAGAACCCGAAACCTGTGGTACCGAGCGCCAGAGAGCTAGACACTTGGCCATTCATGCCTCATATCTAATATGACAATAGAGCGTTGGGCGTATAGGCAAATCCTACACCGTAAAAGACAAACATCTTCTTTTTCGGAATATGCCAGTCAGCAGACGACCATGGTCCAACATGGACTGGAGTACAGAGGAGTTTGCTAATTAAGAGTTCGTAAAAATTAATCTGCTGAAGTGAGGGTGAAAAACGAACCCCATATATCTCTGACACTTTAAAGAACAAATCGTCAATAGAAGAATTTTGACCACTACTCAATGGGAACCAGAAGGTTCCCAATGCTATATATAAATTGAAAGCAATCAAAAGGTAACTGCATTAAATTAAATTGAAAGTAATTGAATTAAATTAAATTAGGAATTAATTGAAAAGTTTCAGTGTAATTCGCAAGTATTGTAACCACGCATTGGGTTAAATTGTCCATATAAGAAGCTTTTTTTTTCAATTCCTTCTATTAGCTGGCACTCTCCCTATATACATCTTGTTAAAATTTTCAATCGTTCATAAAAATACTTTTTGTTCATCCACTCAAGTTCAAATTCATTTTTTTGAAACTTGTAGTGGATGACACTTGATGTTAATACAGTTTTTTTTCAAATCAGTAATTAAATTTAATTCATTAATTTTAGTATCTAATAATAGATGGCGCCAGATGTAAGAAGAAAATTTCATCTTTAGTTGTAAAGGGCTTTTCTGCAGTGATAAAAAGTAGGAATTGACTTTAAAATTTTTTTTTATATATTACTTGTTTTATTATGCAAACTCCCAAATAACAGCTTTGTGGCGGTAAAATGTGGAAGCAATGTATCTCCTTATAGCACGTCTCTGGATAATTCTGAATCTGCAGTTCCTATAATGACTGACCTCACATGTCAAAGGACTCAGCATTCAGAAAGAAATTTGTAAGCAGATTATTTAATTGATTGTTCCTTCCTATAATTGTGTGACTTATCCTCGGTGTCCGGCAGTGCGGATCTGATATCCCATGAGCAGTCTACTCATGAATGAAGGAAATGGGGACAGCTTCTGTTGTGATGGAGCACCCTTAAGTAGGAGTCTGAATTGGCTCCGTGTCTCTAAAGAAGGAGGGCAGTGGCTTCCAAGAGGACTTTTAGGGAGAAATTACTCCGAATTAGCGTATCGCATGAGTTTGGTTAGTCACTCTACGGTCAGTTTTGCGCACTTTAGGCCAATTAAACCAGAACCTACAGTTTAACGTGGATTCTGAACCACTAACAAACATCCGTGCCACTGCCAGGATACAAAGTTGAAGCCTGTGGTACCAACTGCCAGAGCGGTAGCTAATTGACCATCAGGCCGCCGTATCGAAGAAAACCTGGGAAACTCCAACCAGGTAGTCCGACTAAAGAGGCATCCCAAACGTCATCAAGTTTCCTCTTTTTTGAAACTATGTCTACAACAAAGTGAGCTGATTGAATCTCAGCCCGAATGCTCACCAGCATCACAACTTGCTACTAAGCCACGAGTCGGACAGAATCAACTTGTTAATGTCATGAATAAATTTGAAAATCGCTTCAGTTAGATTAGCTATGTTAAAATTTCTTTGCTATTTTATATTTAAAATTGGAAGAAGAAATTTTCCTTCAATCTTAAAGAATCAAAAATACCAACAGAAAATTTGAATTAAAAAATAAATGTTATAGAAAAGAAGCACTAAGCCCAGAAGCATAATTAAATTAAATGCCATTTTTGTGAAATTACTAAGATGCAAATTAGGTAATGCCTTAGAAATTTTAACGGTTGGTGAATGTCAAATGTCACTTTCTAAAATCTTATCTCGATTTCTTCACTGAAAAATCTCGAAAGCGTCCGGAAACTGCAAAGTGAAATGCTTTCATCGGAACATTAGAGAGATGCTAGTGGGGTAAGTGGGATGTTAAAATAAACGGTGATTATTGAAGAAAACTTTAAGTGCTTCGATAAAAGGAAGCAATTTAGGCGAAGTTTTGCTTCCAAAATCTAAACAGTTTTATACGGCTGAAATAAAAAGTGAGCAAACAGTTTAGGTTGTTTTATACTACGTTTTCCTTTTTATAGAACAGTATTAAAATATTTAATCTAAAAGTAGACTTTTAACTATACTACTAAACTTCTTTTTACGTGAATTCGAACTGGGATATCAAACAAGTTTTTTATATGATTTTCTTTCAGTGTAAAAAAAAAACTAAAGAGTAAGAAAAAAATCCATAATTCAAGAAAATTCCGAGAATTTTGTTAAAATAATCAGTATGTTTTCCAAGACATAATAAATAGCTTGTATGTAATTGCCAAATTTTATTTTACTTGCCCCACTTGGTAGACAGCAACATCTAGACCAAGTCCATGAAGGGAAGGGCGGGGAAGCTTCTGTTATGATGGAGCACCCGTAGGTAGAAGTCTGACTTGACTCCATGACTTTGAAGAAGGAGGGCTGAGCCTTTCGGAATGTCTTTTAGGAGGAACCAGCCGCGTTTGCTTCTCGTATGGGAGAAAACACGGAAAAACTCCCACCAAGAAATCCTACTCATGATGAAAGATGCTGAACATTACAAACGCCATGGAGTCTCCTCGTTTTTGAGACAGTGTCTACAACAAAGCAGCTAGTAGATTGGACCTCAGCCGTAATACTCCCCGACGGCGTACGTTACCACTGAACCACGATTCTTGTAGCATCAATTTGTTAAAATCATTAACAAAGTTAAAAATAACTTCAGTTAAGTTAGCTATGATGTGGGCTGAAAAGTTAGTACGCTAGCATAGAAAAACAACTCGTAGGCTAGCATAGTAATACAAACTCATGCTGAATTTTAAATAAATATAAGCATCAGAAAGTTTTAATTTAGCTTTTAAAATAAATGATATTTTACTAAATTGAAATGTATTTTATTTGTGAGTACGTAAAACTTAATAAGTTTTTTTATGGTTTCCTTTCAATATTATCTTTGTAAGAAATAGAGGTTTAAAAATTATCTACTCCAAAAAACTTTCCTCTTTTTATTTTATAGAATTTGTTTCTAGCTTTTCAATAAGTTTATTTGCCTTTTCTAAGTATGCCAAATCAGTCAAATGAGAAAAAGGTGCTTCTTTTTTAAACAAAAAAAAAAAAGGGAAAATCAAAATAGCAGGCTAAATTCTAGTTTTGAGAAGCGTAAAACTTTTCAGCCCACCTGTTATTTAAAAAATTTTTTTTTTGTTATTTCATATTTAAAATTGGAAGATGAAATTTCGCTTAATCTTGGTTTGGTTTGTTACTCTAAGGTAATTTTGTGCACACTTTGGACTAATTAAACCGGGACCTGTTTAACATGGATTCCGCTTAATCTGGTGGAATCAAAAGCCTAAACGAAAATTTTAATTTAAGAAAATAATGTTATTGAAAAGAAGCACTAAAATCAGAAGCATAATTGAATTCAATGCCATTTTTGTGAAATTGCTATGATGCAACTTACGCAGATATAATGAAAAACATGGTTAACAATTTAAAATACCACTTTCTAAAAAATCCTTATCGCGATTTCTTCCCTGAAAAATCTCGAAAGCGTCCGGAAACTGCAAAACAGAAAAGCTTTCATCGGAACATTAGAGAGATGTTAGTGAGGTAAGTGGGATGCTAAAATAAATGGTGATTATTGAAGAACACTTTAAGTGCTCCGATAAAACGAAGCGATTTAAGAGAAGTTTTGCTTCTAAAAAGTAAACAGTTTTATACTGCTGAAATAAAACAGTGAGGAAACAGGTTAGGGTGTTTTATACTGCGTTTCCCTTTTTATAGAACAGTATTAAAATATTTAGTCTAAAAGTAGACTTTTAACTATACGACTAAACTTCTTTTGACGTGAATTCGAATTGGGATATTAAACAAGTTTTTTTTATACGATTATCACTCGTTGAAAGCGATTAAAGACTAAAGGAAAAATCCGTAATTCAAGAAAATTCCGAGAATTTTATTGAAATAAGGAGTTTATTTTCTAAGACACGATAAATAAGCTAGATATAATTATAATTTTTTTCTTTATCCCTCTTGATAGACAGCAACATCTAGACCAAGTCCATGAATCCGTGTTCTCATGGAAAGGGGGGCAGCTTTTGTTGTGATGGAGCACCCGTAGGTAGAAGTCTGACTTGGCTTCTGCAGCTGGAGAAGGATACACTGCTTTTCTGGAGGACTTTGAAGGGGAACTGTCCCCTATTTGCGTATGGTATGGAAGAAAACAAGAAAAAAGTGTCCAGTGTCTACAAGAAAGCCGCCAAAGGATTCAACGTCAGCCCTAATACTCATCAACGGCGCAAGTTGCCGCTGAACCACGGTTATTGTAGCATCAATTTGTTAAAGTCATGAACAAAGTTAAAAATAACTTCAGTTAAGTTAGCTATTTTAAAATTTTTCGGTTATTTCCTATTTAAAATTGGAAGAGGAAATTTCGCTTAATCTTCGTTTAGTTTGTCACTCTAAGGTAATTTTGTGCTCACTTTGGACTAATTGAATCGGGACCTACAGTTTAACGGGGATTCCGCTTAATCTTTTAGAATCAAAAATCTAAACGAAAATTTTAATTTAAAAAAATGATGCTATTGAAAAGAAGCACTAAATTCAGGAGCACAATTAAATTAAATATAATTTTTTTGAAATTACTCTGATGCAAATTACGTACTAGATATAATGAACAAATTGCTTTAGAAATCTTTTTAACGGTTGGTGAATTTCAAATGACACTTCCTAAAACCTCATCGCGATTTCATCCCCGAAAAATCTCGAAAGCGTCCGGAAACTGCAAAGTAAAAAGCTTTCATCAGAACATTACAGAGACGGAAAGAAGAAGTTAGTGAGGTAAGTGGGATGCTAAAATAAAGGGTGATTATTGAAGAAGAAAACTTTAAGTGCTTCGATAAAAGGAAGCAATTTAAGTGAAGTTTTGCTTCCGAAATCTAAACAATTTTATACGCCTGAAATAAAACAGTGATCGAACAGTTTAGAGTGTTTTATACTGCGTTTCCCTTTTTATAGAACAGTATTAAAATATTTAGTCTAAAAGTAAACTTTTAACTATACGATTATACTTCTTTTTACGTGAATTCGAATTGAGATATCAAACAAGTTTCTTTATACTATTTTCGTTCGTTGCAAAAGGCTAAAGACTAAAAAAAAATTCCGTAATTCAAGAAAATTCCGAGAATTTTGTTAAAATGATGAGTATATTTTCCTAGAAATAATAGATAAGCTTTAAATAATTGTCAAATTTTCATTTGATTAACCCAAAAAATTTAATCCAGCTGAAATACTCAATTTTAGTATACTTAATTTTTCGTAAGAAGAGTTTTAAATATATATTGCAAAAATCATGATCATCATCATCAGTGGCCCATACTGGGCCAATGCCGTCTACCTACTGGCAGATTTCGAGACAAGAGATGTTTTCTTTTTCGGGATAGACTTGTCAGCTCTACGTCCAACGCTCTACAGCCGCGATAAATAATAAATAATGAGAAATAAAGAATTTCATTAAAGTAAAATTACGCTATACAAACTTCCTTTGATTTTCATTTTTTGTTTGTTTGTTTTTCTTATCTCATTTGGTAAACAGCAACATCTAAACCAAGTCCAAGAACCCGTGTGGTCTCATGAAAGTAGAAAACGAGGAGGGGGTGGGGGAGATTCAGCTTCTGTTGTGATAGAGTCCCCATAGGTAGAAGTCTAACTTGGCTCCGCGTCGCTGATGTATGAAGGCGGTGCCTTTCGGGAGGTCTTTTATGAGAAACTACCCCGCATTTGAATATCGTATGGGAGAAAACCCAGAAACCTCCAACTCTCAAACGCCATCGAGGCTACTCGTCTTTTGAAACAATGTCTCGAAGAATCGGTTTGTGTTGTGCTATTGTATCTAATCATCAGTGTCCTGCAGTGCTGGACGGATATCCCATGAGTAGTCTACTTATAGGTGGTGGGAAAGAGACAGCTTCTATTGTGATGGAGAAGTCTGGCATGGCTCCGTGTCTCTGAAAAAGGAAGGAAATGCCTTCCGGGAAATCTTTTAGGGAGAAACTACAGCGCATTTGCGTATCGTATGGGAGAAAACCCAGAAACCTCCCATTAGGTAATTCGACGAACGAAGCAACATGCTGAACATCCCAAACGCCAATCGAGGCTCCTCGTTCTTTAAAATAGTGTTTGTAACAAAGCCGCCAGCGCACTGAACCTTCGTCCTAATGCTCACCAGAGGCGCACGTTATCACTGAGCCGCGAATTGGACAATTGTCAAATTTTCATTTCATTGAACGAATATTTTAATCTAGCTAAATTACTCGATATTTGTATGCGTAATTAAAAAAATATTTCGTAAGAAGTGATTTAATTGTATATTGCAAAAATAATTATAAAATAAATAAATAAAAATAAAGTATTTAATTAAAGTGAAATTAGGCTATACTTATTTCCTTTGTTTGTCATTTGTAAATTAGTTTGATGTAACGCTTGGTTAGAGCTTCATGGCACAAGCGCCAGATTTGGCGATGCTTCGCCAAATAATGGCGCATTTTTAAAATCATTTTTAAAAGTCTTAAGACATTAAAAATGAAACACTATTCATGGGTAAAAATGGACCGATATATAAATGATTAAAAAAGTGAGTTATGAAAAGGAAATCAAAAGACAAAAAAGTGTAGCAAACGCATGATGATAATAAGATATATTGGTGCGATATAACGAGGTCTGTGATCTAGACGATAGAAAAAATTAATAGTTTAAAAAAACTAAAAAACACGCTTTTAGAGTTAATCAAACTAAAAAGTAAAAAATATTTGTTACCATAAGAATAAAATTACTGACAAGAAAATGAATGTCACTGTTCTAAAAGCGTGGGGTGCTCGATATCAATCGTTATAATTTTTCACTGTTTTCATTCCGAAATGCAGAGTTAGTTTAAAAATGTCATACAAAGCACCCCACGCTTTTAGAACAGTGACATTCATTTTCTCGTCAGTAATATTATTCTTATGTTAACAAATATTTTTTACTTTTTAGTTTGATTAACTCTAAAAACGCGTGTTTTTTAAACTATAATATTTAAACGAGGTCCCAGTACGGAGGACTGGAACTATAGTTCTTACAATAATTTAATTGTGAGTAAAACAAAGCCTAAATTCGAATATGTTGAGCTAGCCAGGATTCGAACACGGAATCTCCTGATCCGTAGTTAGGCGCGTTATCCGTTGTGCCGCTGTCCCACGTAGGTTTGAATGTCTTACGTACTTTCATTCTACATGGTTTAAATTGCTCTTCATAAGTTAAAATAAAATCACTAATCCTGACGATCCTAATCATGATGAGATAATAAACTTATCAAAATATTTTATTGTCGTCGGTCCTTGATAAATCTACAACGTTTAAATTAAATCTGATCGCTTAAAGTAGGGCAAAATCAAGCCCAAAGAGTCAGTTACAAACATAAAGGTGAAACTAATAAAAGCGTATTAAAAAAAGAAAGAAAAAAGAAGACAAATATGAGAATTAAAAAGATGATGGGAAAAATCACTGCATCGTCCCGGGGTTTGTGACACCCTTACACATCTAAAGAAGATGCGACCCTGAGGGGTTGATAAGACAGATTTCTAGCGTAGATTTGGAATTATAAACATATTGTCATGGGAAATCAATTAACAGAAATAAAGCAAAACGGATTGAATAATTTCGAAATAAATAAAATGTGAAATTGTTAATTTTTATTTATTACCCCTATATTTCAGTATTTTAAAAGAAGTATTGTTAATTAATGCCATTTCAGTATTCCAGTGCTGTTTTTCCATAATTTATTAATTATTATTTTAATGCGCAGTTTGGGCAACCAGATTGTAACTGGGTGTGTTTGGGTTGAGATACTTGAGGCACAGGTTGGGGAACTCACAGCTTTATTGATACACGCACAAACACCATAAACATACAATTAGAGACATACAATATTTAACATATTTAAAGACAGATAATTGTAGATTCGGGGAAGGATTCCATTTCTTAGCCGAAAACCTGATACTCCGCTATGCGCAGAGTGAGCGAAGGATACTTCCTTTCCAGGTGTGAGTCTAGAGGCCAATTAATACACATGATTGTGCTAAATATATTTCCTCCCGGGGTGAGAGATTGTAAACTAAACGTTTCTTAGTGGGAGAGCAGGATCACGCAGTACTTCTACTCGTGAAAAGATTCCACTTCTAAATCAAAAATTCGAAACCCGGTTACCCGCAAGGTGAGCGAAATACGCTTCCTCTCTGGATGAGACTAATACGCAGTGTTGCGTTAAATAAATTTCCTTTTGGAAGGAGATACTATAAACTAACCGTTTCTCAGCGGATGCGGAGGTTGTACGTTCTTGTAGCAGTATTGTATTGCGCTGTAGTGATGTTGTTCCGAGAGGAATATTGGGCGAGAGTCTCGAGGCCAACAACTGTGCAAGTCTGCGCTAAATATATTTCCTCTCGAGGTGAGAGACTGTAGATCAACTAAACGTTCTCAGCGACAGCGCTAGTTGCGCTGTATTTCCTCTTGGATAAAAGTCTCGAGGCCTATTGACCATTTCTCCAGAACTCCTAAGAGGAGCTCTCTTGCCAGTAAGTAGTAGGAGGAAGCACGGATATATTATCCATCTATTTATTGTTTTACAATTATTATTATAAAAACTCATGAAAGACAAACTAATTTAAGAATTTTTACTGATACTACTATCAAATATTGTTATAATGAAATAAATCGAAATAATTTATAAACAAGCAACATAAAAAAAAAAATTTAAGTCAATTCATATTTTTTTCACTCTATTGCAGAAAGTCCTTTATAAATAATTTTCATTCATTTTTTAAGTTTATCTGGAGCCATCTATTGGTAGATATATGCAACTTAAATCTAAAAAAACTAAATTATTAACTAATGAATTAAATTTAATCACTGAATTAATATTTGAAAAAAACTGTATTAACATCCAGTGTCATCCACTACAAGTTAAAAAATGTATTTGAAAGTGAGTGGATGAATTAAAAAGCATTTTATGAACGATTGAAAATTTGAACAAGATATATATAGGGAGAGTGTGTAGAAGGAATTGAAAAAAATCTTTGAAGTCGAAGTAATTTCAAAAGACACTATTTTGTCCTCCTTGAATAGTTCAAAATATTTACAAGAAAATTTCTTCTTTATACTGTTCTTTTTTAAAATTCGAAACATGTTCTGAGAAAAACTTTTTACTTTTACTCTTCTTTGAATAAATGCTTCACCATAAATTTTAAACAAATAACAATTCAGGATTATCATGACATGAACCTCTTGAATTATTAATGAGCCTGACTATATCAGCAGGAACTTTTATGACTAAGAAACAGGTTAGGTTGATAGAAGAACAAGCGAAAGAAAGGCAGGTACAAGCATATGCAAATTAGGGATGTAGGTAATTTGTCTCCACAGATGGAAAAGTAATTTCTGGATTGCTTTAAAAATTATAATGGCAGAAGTTATTTTTTACAACAGAAATGTACTTGTGAAAACCGCAGGCTATATGTACTTATGTTTGTGCACAAAAAATTGAAAATTATCATTCGTTTTATATATGAAATATTTCTTTGTCTTATATATAAACAATTAATATACTATAATTAAAAGCAAATAAAGCATTGATTCATAATATTTTATTCGTTTAAGAAGTACTTTAGGTTTATTTGCTTCGATTTTTTGTAGTCACCAAGTTCAAAAGTGAGAGTTAAATGGTTTTTGTTTATCGATTCTTTTGATATTCATGTCTCAAAATGTTTGTTCACAACTTTGTGTTGACCCTGTAGAGCGCATTAAACTCTCTAATTTCCTTCTCCAAAAACCTCATTTAAGAAAGTCCGTTAAGAGATGAATCAGCTTCCCTCACTTCTCATCGGAGTGAGCATTTGCTCAGTCCATAGTCTATCCCCAATCACGATGCAACAATTCATGGCGCAGTCCATATTCCATTTATAATTGTTTCGATCTGTGAAGGTCGCACATGCAATCGCTCATTTCATGAGGACTCATTATCCATGACGCTGAATATCTGCTATCAGATTTGAGTGGTAGGCTGTTCTCATGAGTACAAAATGCTAATTGCATGTAATATAAATATCCACAACACTTCTTATTTGCTGTCAAATTTGAGTGATAGATTAATTATTGTACTTGTTAAAGAATATACAATCCTCTCTGCTGGTATCGAAATGCTACAACTCTTCTCTTGGGAAAAATAGTACAATACCTTCTCGAATAACAAATGGGTGCGAGATTTACATACCGTCTTTCAAACAACAACTAGGTGATTTCACGTAAAAGTTCTCCTTTAAGACAATACTCTCCGGGTAACCATTCCTCAGTGAGCTATCTGTAGTCTATAGATATTAAGGCATATGAAGTGCACTGACGTACAAAAAATATATACTTATAGCTCATAATTAAAATTCAAAATTTATAATAAAAGCGGTGTGCTAAATAAAATCTTGCGACGATGCACCAATTGTTTCTCCTATTTCAAATTATTCTCCATACTTTCATGAATAGCAATTGCTTTTCTTCTTCAGATTGCCTTTTTCTTTTATGTGACCTAAATACATCAATTTCACAAAGATCAGTAAAAAGGACTTTCACCAATACTTTTATCATTTTAGTAACACTTAGATTTATTTATTCAAAAAACGATTTTTACTTCAAAAAAAATAATAATGTAAGACATATTGATTCGTTATTTTTCGAATTCAATATTTTTTCCCCAGTTTTGCTATTCAAGCACGATATATTTGTTTTTCTCTGGACTTTTCTCAAGAAATCTTATTACTCATGTTTCTTTGGAATCATTATTTTGTTTTTTACAAACAACTTGACTGAATGAAAGTAATTATTGCATAACCCATTGTTTCACTCTTGACTGCTATCTTTTTTGTTTAATCTTGAAGTGACTTCTTTCCGCTACTCCGGCAATTTTTTGGAAGGATTTCCACTTTTTTATCTTAATTTAACATCAATCGTCGCCCACCCACTGAAACTTTTGATATCTTAAGAGCTTTAATCTATCTGGCAGTAAACTAAAATCGATACATTTCACAACATAAACGATATGATTATCAAAGGCAGAAATCTTCAACAAACACATAGTGTTGACTTATCTTATTTGCATAAAATAGAGTTAAACTGCATACAGAATAATTCCGATGGTTATTTGTAAAAAATATTATTTTTTCTATTAAATACTATTATAGAAAATAGTATTTAATAGAAAAAAATACTATACTATACTATTAAATAACATTATTTTTTCTATTAAATACTATATTTTTCTATTAAATACTATTTTCTATTAAATATTTTTTTTTCTATTAAATATTATTTTTCTATTGAATATTTTTTCTATTAATTACTATTTTTCTATTAAATATTATTTTTCTATTAAATACTAGTTTTCATTTATTTTTTATTAAAAAATAAATAAACCATAAAATAAATAATAATAAATAATATCAAAATCTTTGCCAATAATATGATGCAAGAGCCCTATCTACTCAATTGTTTTCATTTCTACTATAATTATTACCAAAAGCGCAATCCATTTTAAAATTGAGCTAAACAAAATAGATGTGCTTGTTGCTAGATACAGTAGTGAAATGCGTAAGCCTCCTTTAATCAACATATATATAAGAACAAACATTTTAACGAATATAAAAGAAATCCTTAAATAAGAACCATTTAACTAATCACCTTTGTTCACAGTTACTACGAAATACTTATTCAGTAATGAAATGATCTTTATCATTGGCGCAACAGCCCCATGGTGGGCCAAAGCCATCTGCCTACTGGCAGATTTCGAGACTGAAGATGTTTTTTTACGCGGTATGGTTGTCACCCCTACACCCAACAGTCATATGAGAACGGGACCTACGGTTTAAAGTGGACTACAAACCATTAGAACATCCATAGCACAGCCCGGACTCAAACCCGAAACCTATGGTACCGAGCGCTAGTCATTCGGCCTCGGCGAAATACTGTAATATCCCTTATCAAATATTTTATTTGATTTTTACTATATGTGAAGAAATGAAACAAACATCAATTTCGGCATGTTATATAGATATTTTATCTGTATAACATGCCACCAAATATCAGTACATGCGAAAAGAAGTCTTCAAAAGTTTGTGTATACTATACTTGTACTTCTATCTAATAGGTTAAGATTGATGAAATGTATTGATTTAAATTTACTCAGTATTACATTATGTATATTCCATTATGCTCATATGAATAATACCATTATGCTCATATGAAGGATAAAAAAAAATGGTTTTTGTGAAGTTATCTTAAATTAAACCAGTCTAGTTTTATTCTATATGTATGTAGAAATCAGGAAAACACCCATGCAGACCAGACATGTTATATCATATCAAGCGCATTACTTAAAAAACATTACAGCTATTTAAAGGCACAAGTGTCTAATCCTCAGTGTCCTGCAATGTGGAACAGACATCCCATGAGTAATCTGTTGATGGATGAATGGAAAGGGGCAGCTTCTGTTGTGATGGAGCACCAGTAAGTAGAAGTCTGACTTGATTACGAGTCTCTGAAGAAGGAGGACAGTGCCTTCCTAAAGGAATTGTAGGGAGAACTGCCCGAATTTGCGTATCGTATGGGAGAAAATTCTGAACTCCCACCAGGTAGTCCAACCAACGAGGTAAGATGCTGAGCATCCCAAACGCCATCGAGTCTCCTCGTTTTTTAAACAATGTCTACAACAAATATGCGCCAGCGAATTGAACCGCATCCCTAATACTCACCAGCGGCGCACGTTTGCACTGAGCCACGAGTCGGCTGAATATATTTATTAAGTACAGATAAAGTTATGATAAAATGATTCCTGATTATTTCCAGAGATACTTTATAATCTTTATACTGTTATCAAATTTTAGATTGCCTTGAGAAATTTTAAATAAAGATAATTCAAATGTTTAAATATTATTTTTGATTATGTATATATTTGATCATCTAAATAGATATCAACTAGAATGAAAGATTTGATTTGATAGATAAAGAAGTTTCTAAACTGAGGATCACTTAATCGTGCAAAACATCTCTCTGACCCAAATGTCGATCACACTTTCGACTTAATCGTTCTGCTTCTTTCAGCGCAGATCGCAAACCCTCTTCATCCAATCTGCATTTAATTTTATTGATTATTCAATTCCTTCTATTAGCTCACACTCCCCCTATATATATCTTGTTCAAATTTTCAATCGCTCATAAAATACTTTTTATTCCCCCACTCGAGTTCAAACGCATTTTTTTTAACTTGCAGTGGATGACACTGGATGTTAATACAGTTTTTTCAAATATTAACCCTTTGCACTCGAGGGCCCGGAGCTGAGCCATTTAAAATTTTTCTTCAAGCTCGAGGGCTCCGCTACGGAGACAATGCAAATGACAATATAAATAATGCTTTTCTTTTAATACGTATATCAAACTTACATGTGAATATGATCTTTTCATTAAAATAGCTTCGAGTTGCAGGTAATACGAATGAAAAAAAACTTCGAGTGCAAAGTGTTAATTCATTTATTAATTTTAGTTTTTGTTAGATTTAAGTTGCATGTATCTAATAATAGATGGCGCCAGATGTAAGAGGAAAATTTCAACTTTATTCATAAAAGACTTTCAGCAATATAGTGAAGTAGGAATTGACTTTAAAATTTTTTTTATATTACTTGCTTTTTAAAAAGATTTACAGATTTGGGTGAACGATTAATACAGGGAATAAGATTCAGCTTTGTTGTAATAAAAACAGTAGATATTTAAATAATAGAAAACTTTTTTTATTCAGTGTTTTCGATTTTATTGCAGACTAGAAGATGAAACCATTTGTTAATATGTTAACCTAGATGCAAGACTTTTATGTATGCAATTTTATTTTTTTTATCTTGATGATATTCAAAATGTGTTAAAGAAAAAAATAGATGGAGTTGTTGTAGAGTTGCACATTAATATATGCCAGCCTATTTTTATTACTGCATATTTGTGAACGTATTTCTATAGACATGAATTCTAAAATTAATCTAAAATCAAAAACCATTTGACTAATTATTTTTACGCTTGGTTGCTACAGAAATCAAATCCAATATTAAAATAATAACATGTATCAAATTCTTTATTTGCTTTTTATATTATACTTTAAGAAATGAAATATATATATATATATATATATAACTACCCTGCGCTACAATGCATATTGGACCATGGCTACTGGCAAATTCCGAAACAGAAGATGTATTCTTTTTACGGAGTAGAGTTTTCAGCCCTACATCCAACAGTCAGACCGGTATCTAGGGTTTAAAGTGGATTTCAAACAACTACAAGTATCCATGGCACAGCTGGGACTTCAGCGCGAAACCTGTAACACAGAACTCCAGAGTCACTCGGTCATCAGGCTGCATATATACATTCATGTCCATAAATTAAGGATAATGAAGTTCAGGCAAAGAAAGAGACAAAAGCAAAACAAATTTGACTTATTTGTAATGTCTATTTATTAAACAAAAGGTAAAGTGCAAAAAAGATGCTATATGTTTGACATAATTAATAAAAATTGCGATTTTTACTCCCTGGAGCAAATTTCAAAAAAAGAACCTATTTACAAAAAACAGTATAACATGGTTAGTATGATGGTTAATATGGAGTATGTCTCCCGGACGATACAATACAGGCCTTACAACGCCTGGGCATGCTGAGTATCAAATTATCAATCTGATCTTGGGGAATTTTACACCACTCATCAAGCAATGCCCTCCGAAGTTCCGGTTGACAGGTGGGAGGGGGTTGACGGGCTGCAATTCGTCGGCCAAGCATATCCCACACATGCTCTATTGGATTCAAGTCCGGTGAGTATGCTGGCCAATCCATAAGGGTGATATCCTCCAATTGAAGGTATTCGTCCACAATATTTGCACGGTGAAGACGGGCGTTGTCATCAAAACAGAAATTCAGCACCCATGGCGCCCCGAAACAAACGTACATGTTGTTCCAGAATGACATCCCGATAGATGTGGCCTGTCATCGTTACAATCTGAACATGCAGGTCAGTTCTGGAACCAAGAATTATTCCTCCCCAAACGAGCCATCCTGCACCACCGTAACGGTGTCGTTCAATGGTGTTCTCTTGGTGGTAACGGGTACCTGGCGCTCTCCATATGAAAGTCCGGCGAGAATCAGACTGCAAACTAAACCTGGACACCGCAAAAATGGTCTTGTGTCGGAAAACATCACACAAGACCACTGTTGCGGTGTCCACAATGCATGCTCTCTAACTCCAGGTTAATCGCTGGCGACAGTGAGTTGCGGTAAGTGGAACACATCTGACAGGCCTACGAGCATATAGACCAATGTGCCCTAGGCGTCTGTACACGGTCTGCCTTGAAACTGTCGTACCGGTAGCTGAAGAGAGCTGACGAGACAGGTCTGATGCTGTGCTCCGTCTGTTTCTTTTGGCAGTAACTGCTAAATACCGGTCCTCATTCGGCGTTGTAACTCGGGGGGGGGGCGACCTGTGCTGTAACATCTACTCACATTACTATCATCTTGAAATCGTTGCCAAAGCCTGGAGATGACACTCTGGGCGATTCCAAGTTCATCGGATACTTCCAGCTGTGTACGTCCACATTCCAGTCGTCCGATAATTCTACCACGTAAAAAGTCATCCAAATGCTTCCTTTGTGCCATAACTATGCGGTTATTGCACTGAAAGGCTTTTAAAGCGCTTGTGAACAATTTTACTTCTTTGCCACCATTCCTTATATACCCCTCTCTTACACTCTTGTCATTGTGACGTACTATCCGCGCCATCTGGTGGTTTCCTGTAATTTGCATATTCTTCTTCAAGATTTGTGTGATAATTCTACAGGTGAAATTTTTATTTTAGAGTTCAATTTATGTGTGATTCTGAATTATCCTTAATTTATGGACATGAGTGTATATATATATACACTAGATTATTTTCGAGGCTTTATGTGCTGAACCAGCTGCCATATTACCGTTAGTACATACTGTCCATGGCCTTCACAATTCAATGCAACATTGTTTTATAAAAAATACACGTCTTTCTCAAAGGATGACTTTTATACTGTCACGTACCTATATTGGTACTATCAAAATAAGTAGACGGTATCAAATTCGAATAGCAGTCATACCCTGGAATTGGTGTTTCTCCTCTCTTGCATATGATCCGGATAACCAGTTGCAATGTTCTGAAGACCCAACTGTTCATTGTTCGACGCCAGATATATACACACAGTCCAGTCACATTAATGTGACCATCTGTCAAAAGCCAGAATATGAAGAATATGAGAAAAACCAGAATAGCTTGCATATTCTGGCTTTAAGTGGAGTGTGGAATATGATATTAAGTGATATTAAGTGGAATTCTTTATATACACCCCACTGCAATGTGCTGCCACCTGCCTTTTATGATGGGTTATTTCACGTTGACGTCGAAAGTAGGTGGTGATCACATTAATGTGACTGGACTGTGTATATATTCAGATAGATAGATAGATAGATAATTTATTGTTTTGAACGTGGATGGGCCTCGTATTTACTTATGTATCCCATGAATAGCTCACAGACAGGAGAACAAAGATTTCAGAGAAGGCATTTAATGGTTTGATATTTGCTGTTACATGGGAGAAAAACTCTTTCAAACTATCTATGAGAGACGTTACTTAAGTCGCATTCAATAGCGATTCTCCTCGTTTCTGAAAATAATAACTGCAACGAATTTTGAGAGTAGTTTCGGATCTGAACTCTTCCGCACACTAGAACGTCTACGCTCTAGCTCGATTCATGGAACGCTACCACTGGTTTATGAGTAAGTCTGGAGCGTATATTAAACTATTTGGGCCCATTTATTTAATACTTTTTATACTTCTCCTAGTTCATTTTGAACTTTTATTTATTTAGAATTGAAATCGCTTGTGTGGTAATAACATTGAAGAATAAATTGTATAAATAATTCATCTAAACATAAAATTATGCGAATGTTTCTTTCACATTACATTTCCCAAAACCCCGAGCAATGTTAAAAAGGCAATTTGTGTAGAATATGAAAATCTAAACATAGTCAAGCATCTCTGGAATTCTGAATATTTTTCTTCGTCTGGGGCCTTTGGACCAAAGCCTTTTTTCCGAATATTTTGTTAGATTAAAATATAAAACTATTTTTTTATTAACCGAAAGGTTTTTTTTAATAATATATGGTACTTTAAATTTCTTTTTCCCCGATTTCTTTCAGAATCTAGCAACCTCTTCAGTTCTGAATAGAGTGAACAACATCTGCTTCTATATGGTATTGAATTCTAGTAAAGAGGGTTTTTTTTTTTTTTCTTTTTAAGAACATTTCCAAGACTGTGATTTCCCGGCTTCCAGTTTCGTCTGGCCTTGTCACATGCAGGGTTACTTTTGATTCTTTATGTGATTTTTATTTTCGTACTTGTTTGTTGTTTGACTTTACTTGAAAGAGTGGAGAAATATGTCTGAAAATCGTTTTTGGGGTTCTAAAATGCCATAGGTCTTGGCGTACTTTAAAAATTAGTTTGTTTATACTTATTGAATCATATATTCGTATTCGAATAAACTTATTTTAAAAATATTACTATTAAATTCTTTAAAAAATATTTAAAATTCAGAATTGAAAGGAAAAAAAAATTAAATTGATAAAGAATTTATTGTGCTGCCATATTTAAATACGATATGTTTAAAATAACAAGACACATTATTGGATTATAATAATGTTTTATCCTTTTAAAGAATGAAAATTGTGGGAAATCAATTATGTACGGAAAATTATAGTATGGCATAATTCTAAAATATACTCAAAGCTTTTCTAAAAATGTGCAATTTTTGGTGACATTTCTTTTAGATAATGAGATAATAATGAATTTAATTTAGACATTTTATATTTTTTTGCTTAAGATAAAGAAAATGTGTTTGATTTTTTATTATTCATTTAAACATTGTTGCTAATATCCTGAATCTTCACATTTCTGTTTTTGTGCAGTATGCCTATTTATTCTATGAAATTTTTCTAATTATTCACAAAAAAACCAGATAATCAACATGTATTTTTCCAGATAAATCTACATGTAGAAAAGTTGCAAAACTTCGATTTTCTACTGAACATTTTTTTCAATTCCTTCTATTAGCTCACACTCTCCCTATATATATCTTGTTCAAATTTTCAATCGCTCATAAAATACTTTTTTATTCATCAATTCAAGTTCAAGTAAATTTTTTTTTGAACTTGCAGTGGAGGACACTGGATGTTAATACAGTTTTTTCAAATATTAATTCAGTAATTAAATTTAATTAATTAATTTAATTTTTTTAGATTAAGTTGCATATATCTACCAATAGATGGCTCCAGATAAACTTAAAAAATGAATGAAAATTATTTATAAAGGATTTTCTGCAATAGAGGGAAATAAAAGTAGGAATTGACTTTTAAAACTTTTTTTATATTACTTGTTGTTTTTTATAGTACTATATTACTATTTTGTGCATTATGCCTATTTATTCTATGAAATTTTTCTAATTATTCACAAAAAAAGCAGATAAATCGACATGGATTTCTCCAGATAAATCGATATGTAGAAAAGTAGCAAAACTTTGATTTTCTACTGAACATTTTTTTATTATTATTATTTTTATCCTATGCGTGTCTGTGACTGTTCAGCCATACGACGCCAAGCCTCCTAGTAGAGTGCTGTAATGTCATCAGGCACATTGATAAGTTCAGTGCAGTTCCACAGGCGATCGTCGTCCATATTGGCTTATCTCAGGGTGGAGCAAATTTTTTCGGTCGAAGGCCAAAAATCGAAGAAAAAAAGTTTGGCGGACCAAAATAAATTTTTCTAATATTTTAAAAATATTAATAGCCATTTATTATTACCATAATATTTATAATATTATTAACCACTAGTATATATACTTTATTTATAATTTTTTACGAATAACCCACAAAATCACTAACTACTCTACACGTTAATAATTTCACCACTATTCACAATGATGCTATATGTCCGCAATCTTCCCATAAGCATTCAATAATATTAGAACTAGTGCAAAAAGAAAAAGTCGCTGGCTGGAGCTTAAAAATGCGCAGTCTGCCACATAGGACGTCTAACTCCCTATATTGGATTCCCATATGTCTGCTCCCGAAAAAGAGATAATGCTTGTTGGCGTTAACTAACAAAGAACTTCCGCTTTTAACACTTTATCGATTGAAAGCTGTCTGTGCTTGCTATTTCCGTCGATTTATGTTTTGTAGAACAAAAAATAGAGAAAGTAAAAAAAAAAAAAAAAAAAAAACCATCAGCTCTTTGGAAAAAAAAAGAAAGAAAAAAAATAACACTTAATCAAAGTAGAAAAGGCAATGGATAGATAAATATGTATATCTTTTAATTTGCCTCGGACCGGCAAATTAAAATTCTATCCGCGGGCCGGAATTGGCCCGTCCCTGGCTTATCTCATCCGAAGCCAAACCTATGTGGCGGAGATATGCCTACAGGTAGTCATAGCCGGTTGTAAGGCGGAAGCATGCGACAGCCTCAGCACGTACCAAGTATAAAGGATTACGTCAAGAGTTTCACCATCGTGACTGGAGATAGACCATGGGCAAAGAAAGTGTCTACTCCAATCAGAAGTGAGAGAAGCTGCTCTTTTTCTGAAAGTGATTGAACAAGCCGGAGTTTCCGCTTATTTACAAAATGAGTCACTTGTGGTTTTGTGTATCACGCCGTGTGATAATTAAGATCTGTCACAGACCGGGTGCATTAGATTCGTCGTAGACTAGAGAATTCTGAAGTTCACCGTCCTATATATATATATATATATATACATACAGTCCAGTCACATTAATGTGACCACCACCTACTTTCGACATCAACGTAAAATAACCAATCACAAAAGGCAGGTGGCAGCACATTGCAGGGGGAGTGTATATAAAGAATTCCACTTAATACTACTTAATACCACGTAAAGCCAAAGAGTGTATATTCTGGCTTTGACAGGTGGTTACATTAATGTGACTGAATTGCGCATATACACTTTAATTTTTATTTGCACGAATTATATATATATATATATATATTTAATTCTTGCAAATAAAAATTAAAGTGTTCCTATGAACCTGAAGTGGCTTTTTTCATAAAGCCATTACAGATCTAGTTTAGGCCTAGTCGTTACAGTACTATAATAAAGCACATTGTCCACTTCATAGTTAAATCAAGCATACGTATTTTTCATGTTATTAATCTATTTTCTTAAATTTTCAATAAATTAAGCTAGTTTCCCCAAAAAGTGCTGAAATTTAATTCGTGCATAGTAAGTACCATAAATAAGATAGTGACTGCTTTTTTTGTAAGTGATGTAATATATCTGATAACTTTTTGGCATAATTTTCACTTTATCAGTTTAAAGTTTTTATAATATGATTAAATCTATAAACCATCATCATTTTATTTACGGACCTAATCTACACATCTCACCCTCTCAGCGAAATCTGATGATATTAAAGTTAAAAATAGTAATATTTAAAGGTTATAAGTGAAGGTAGTGTTATTACATTGGGGACAGAAAAAAAAAATAAAGAACTAAACCGCCAATGAAGTTTATCCATCAATTATGAATAATGTTTATATTTTCACCAATCTAGAAAAATTGATGTTGCATCATTAGATAAGAGATTTCACGGAAATTATCTTTTTTTTTTTGTGTATGTGCAATTTAAACTTAAGGTAAATATCCTTAAATAACACAACAGCTCATTTTGAAAAGCAAATGTTACATTTCGTACGGTACTTGTTAACAGACACGTTACGTACAGAAATACGATAAACAAGCTGCATTAAAAGAAATCTGTTGATAAGATTGTGAATTTAGTTAGTATTTTTGCAGTTGAAAGAGTGACTTAAATAACGACGATGATTTATACAGATAGATGGATAAAGATTTAATAACTCTCCTGAAGATCTAGGTTAGATTAGGATTTGTAAGTGATGAAAACTTTTATCTTGGGAAAAAAAGTTAAAGTAAATATACTTTAAGATAACGGATGGATATTTTTTTCTACCGGTAAATATAGTTTATGTTTTTACGTAAGTTTTCAAGAATGATCTTGTACTAAGTGCTATTTTTTTTTTTTTTAAAGTATGATATCATATTCTTAAGGCATCTTACTTTTAATCATTAAGCTAAGAATAACACAGACATCAGCCAGCAATTACTTTCTTTTGGGACTCACTCAATATCTCAGTTTTTATTTTAAAATTAATAATTGTAAAGACCTTCATATTTTTGATAAAAGAAGAACAGAAGTTTAATACAAACAAGTAATATAAAAAAAATTTTAAGTCAATTCCTACTTTTTTCACTATAATGCAGAAAGTCCTTTTAAATAATTTTCATTTATTTTTTTTAAGTTTATCTGGCGCCATCTATTGGTGGATATATGCAACTTAAATCTAAAAAAAAAACTTAATGAATAAATTTAATTTCTGAGTTAATATTTGAAAAACTGTATTAACATCAAGTGTCATCACTACAAGTTCAAAAAAAATGTATTTGAACTTGAGTGGATGAATACAAAGTATTTTACTAACGATTGAAAAGTTGAACAAGGTATATATAGGGAGAGTGTGAGCTAATAGAAGGAATTGAAAAATAAATTCATAAATATTTGAAAAACATTTTAATCCACATTTTTTACTCCATTTAAACTAGAAGATTAGAACTTTCATTAACAAGGCTTTGGTCTTGTTTCATAATATCGATCTGTGGTTTGGTTTGTTGCTCTATGATAATTTTTTGCACACTTTAGGCTAATTAGACCAGGACCTACAATTTAATGTGGGTTCCGAAACACTCACAAACATCCATGCCACCCGGCAGATTCGAAATGAAGCATGTTACCAAAGGCCAGAGCTCTAGCCAATTCGATCTGTGTTATTATTTATTATCCAAATATATCGATCGACTCAGATGGCAATAAAGATATAAGCTGTTGGTAAAAGTTTGTTCCAAAACTCATTATACGTATTTTTATGGTATTGCCTATTTTAAAATAGAGCAGAGAAACTGCGATTACAGTTAAGTAATTAATTAAACTGATTTATTGTATTAATATAAGTTTGAGGAAAGAATTTTCAGCATAAATATTGAAAAAAAATTTAAACTTTTTAATAATCATCTTTGCTATGAGTTATACAAAAAAATCGAACCAACTATCGAGATGTAAAGACTGTTCTGTCCGTTTTTCTTTTAGAAATTAAACTGAAAACTTAGCCAAAGATGTAATTATTTTATCATCAATAATAGTCATTCTTTGTAATGGTATCTTCCCAGCAGGATTTTGATGCTTTTTTTTTCAATTCCTTCTATTAGCTCACATTATTCCTATATATATCTTGTTCAAATTTTTAATCGTTCATAAAATACTTTTTATTCACCCACTCAAGTTCAAATAAATTTTTTTGAACTTGTAGTGGATGACACTGAATGTTAATACAGTTTTTTCAAATATTAATTCAATAATTAAATTTAGTTAATTAATTTTAAGTTTTTTTAGATTTAAGTTGCATATATCTACCGATAGATGGCACCAGATAAACTTAAAAAAATGAATGAAAATTATTTATAAAGGACTTTCTGCAATATAGTGAAAAAAAGAAGGAATTCGCTTGTTTATAAAATTAATTTGATTTTAGTTTGGAAAAAGCATTCAGCTTCGTTTTCAAAATCTCTTTTGTTGAAGTCAGCTTTAAGTCCTGCGAAATAATTCCGTAAGCTTTTAAAAAGGATGGTAATCTGTTGATCGAGGTTGAGAAAATGGAGCATAATTTCCCAGTAAATATCTTCTGTGAAACTCTTAGTCAGTTTTTTACTGTCGAGTTCTGCATTATCATACTGCAAAATTAATCCTTTTTATGGAAGGAAGCCATTTTTCCCAGCAAAAATACTTTTAAACGTCTTAAATGCTGACAGTAAAGCTCAACAGCTGTAATTGATTGTCACTGAAAAGTTCTTAATGAACAATTCTTTTCATATTCCATTATGTACTCAAAGGGATTTTCTTTTTAGTGCAGGCTAATTTGCGACTATTGTATAGGCCTTGAATGATGTCTAAACCAAGCTTAACATTATAATACAAGTTCCATCAATGCATAATGCATAGTTAGAAGTTGAATCGATGTTATCTTTCGTTACATTTTGACACTACAGTACTTATTAAATGAGTGCATTGCTACGCCACTAAATATTTTATTTCTTAGTATAATATTATAATATTGCATAACATGTATATGTGGTTAAAATACAGAGATTATATTAGGCCCACTGTATTTACAAGTCTGTACATCTCTGTATGTGGCAGCCGTTAGGGATGTTATTCTAACTGAATTTTTGTAATACCACATAGTAATTATTTTGTAGATGAATTGTAGTACATTAAATTAAAAAAAAAAAACAAATAGGTAGGAGAAGGGGTAAGTTTCTGTTGTGATAAAGAACCAATAGTTAGAAGTCTGATTGGCTGCAAGTCGCTAAAGAAAGAGGGTAGTGCCTTCCTGCAGAACTTTTTAGTGGAAACTACCCCACATTTGCGTATCGTACAGGATAAAAACCCGGAAAATTCCTACCAGGTAGTCTGACTAATAAGGCAAGGTGCTGCACATAACAAACGATGTCGAGTCTCCTCGACCTTTGTAAACAGTGTCTACAACAATGCCGAAATCAGATGGAACTTCAATCAGGTTGACAACCCTAGCTTCTAAAAGAAAACAACATTTCATGTTTAGGTATCTGGCAGAAGTCCATCCCTCTTGGCTCACCGTGGGTTGTTGCGACATTGAAGAAGATTTGGCTTGTCACTGTACACTCATTTTGGGCCCACATTGGGATAATTACACCAGGACATACAGTTTAACGTGGATACCAAAACCACTAACAAACATCCACGCCCTCCCCAATTTTATTTAAAAATTAAACTCAATTTATACATAGACAGAATGATTTTAATATGTAAAATCATTACTAAAAAGATAATTAATTTGTTTCCGACAATTAACTCGTGTTTCAACTGCGTCAGTTTTAGAATTTCATTTTGTGTAACAGCATAAAAAGCTGCAATGTGAGCCAATTGTTGAAAACTTTATGTTGTAACGTTTTTAACCATCTATAAAAGACATTCAATTTAAAAATAAGCTAAATATATCGTAAATAAATGAAACTGATAGGCAGGCAGTTGAATTTTTTTGTTAAAACTACAAAAGAAAATGTATTTTCTGTGATCTTTTAGATGGGTAGAGTAATAAATTTTTAAATTATGAATGAAATATTAAATGTAGGAAAGTTATAGCACTGCTCAACTCTTATATACGTGACATAAAATGAAATACAACGTCTCAACTCGAAAAAAAAAAAATATATAATAATAATAATAATAATAATAATAATAAAAGCAATTCCTTTAAGAAGAAGTTCACCAGAGTACTTGTTTGGATAGTCTGAAGTTATAAAAAAAATTACCCTCCTCACAATAAAAAAAACGTAAATGTTTCTTCAGCCCACTCACACTGTCGACTACAACAAGACGTCGAAGAGAAAGACACCAAAATTCCGTCACAAGCGAAAAAGAAAAGGACAAGACGGCGGCGACATTCTATCGATTCTTTTCCACTGAAAAGAATTCCGTCTTTGGTTTTTGCGCCATTCCGCCTAAAATTCGGAATCCTTATTATTTTTTTTTTAAACCAGATCTCATTCGCAAGATTCATTCTCATTTTTTGTTAAAAATATTATCACCGTAGTTATTCCTTACTTCTTGAGGAAAAGGTTCCGGTTTTTATGGATATAAAAAAAAAAGAATAGAAATCTCGAATACCGACTGTGGAATAAGGATTTTTAATGTTATCCTTTTAGTCAGGTGAATATGTTTCTGAAGCGAATCAGCGTAGGATGGTTGGTTGTTAGCTTTAATGGAATTGCTTTTTCAGGATATTTTAAGCCAGATATTAGACCAAATTATATATAATCTATAAAATACTTTAGAAAAATATGCATATAAATATATCATTATAACATTGTACAAGCGATATACAGAATGATGAAATGATAAATATAGGATATCTGAGAATTTTGGACGTGTTATCTAGAAAATTTAAAATATTAGAAATAAAATATTTTTGCTAATGTATAAGATAACTACAAAAAGTTTATAAATTTCAAGGTAAAATATTTTAAAGAGAAAGGAGAGGAAAATATAAGGATAAAAGAGGAAAGTTATGTTCGTCTCCAATGGCGGGACAGCCACTTGGTAGGCCAAGGCCTTCTGTCACATTCAACATGAGACGTTGTTTTCTTTTTACGGATTAGAGTTATCAGCCTACTCCAAATAGTCATATTTAAGCAGGATCTACGGTTTAGGTGGATTCGAACCAATATAAGCTCTAGCCATTTAGCCATCAGGCCTTAATTTGGAATTCTATGGGGATAATTAATTAATTTAACTGATTTCGGCAATTAACTCTTTCAACTGTATCAATTGTAGTATTTCAATTGTGTAGCAACATATAAAGTTACAATGCTGCTGAATTGTTAAAAACTATGTGCTGCAACTTTTTCAACCATCTAAAAACCACATTCAGTTTAAAAATAACGTAAATGTATTGTAAATAAATGAAACTGAAGAGAAGACAAATGAAAAATTTTTATTAAAATTACGAAAAAAATGCATTTTCTGTAAACTTTTAGATTGGTAGATGAATAAAGTTTTAAATTATAAATGAAATATAGTTATATAATAGAAATAGTTATAGCAATGCTCAATTCTTATATACGTGACATTAAATGAAATACAGTGTCAAGTCGAGTCTCAACACAAAATAATAATAATAATAATCCGTAAAAGCAGTTCCTTTAAGAAGTTCACCGGGTACTTGTCTAGATAGTCTGACGTTATAAAAAAATTACTCCTCTCAAAAAAAAACATAAATGTTTCTTCAGCCCACTCACACTGTCCAACAAGACGACAAAGAGAAAGACGCCAAAAATTCTGTCACAAGCAAAGAGAAAGGCACAAATAAGTTTCATTCTATTGGACAAGACGGTGTCGTATTTCTATCGATTCTTTTTCCACTTTGAAAGAATTCCTTCTTTGGTTTTTCACTCCATTCCGCCTGGAAAATTCAGAATCCTTATTTTTTTTTTTAATCAGATTCATTCAAAAAAGAGTTTTCTGTTAAAATATTGTCACCCGTAGTTATTCCTTACTTCTCGACGAAAAAGGTTCCGGTTCTTTATGGATCCAAAAAAAAGGAAATGTCGAATACCGACTGTGGAATGAGATTTTTAATGTTATCCTTTTAGTCAGGTGAATACGTTTTCTGAAGCAAGTCAGCGAAGGAGGGCTGGTTGTTAGCTTTAAAGGAATTGGGTTTTCGTGGGATATTTTCAGCCAGACATTAGACAAAAATTTTATATATTCTATAAAATATTAAAAAAATATGCATGTAAATAGGCATATAAATATATCGTTATAACATTGCATAGGCGATATGTAGAATGATGAAATGATAAATGTACGACATCTCAGAATTATTGGATAAGTTATTTAGAAAATTTTAAAATATTAAAAGTAAAACATCTTTGTTAATGTATAAGATAACTACAAAAGCTTATAAATATCTATGTAAGATATCTTTGTTACGAGTAGAACATCCAAGCCTCCTTCGATTTCATGCTAAATTGAGGTGTAGGAAGGAAGCCATGAATTCTTCTTCCATGGCGAGACAGCTCCATGGTAGGCGGCATATTCCGAAACATGAGGTACGGAATACGGTTTTTTATACTTTTACGGAATACGTTTGTCAGTCCTTACGCCCGACAGTCACATTAGTGCCCATTAGTTTAGAGTTGATTCCGAACCACCGGAAGCACTCGAGAATGAAACCTGTCGTATCGAGAGCATCCAGAGAGCAAAGTCACTCGTCCATCAGGCCCATAAAAAAATATGCCATTGAAAACTTTTTTCATTTACATAAAAAAAACATTTAAATAAAATAGAAGAACATCATGAAAAACTCAATGAAATGAAGATAGAAATATAAAATGGGCACTTTGAATTCTTTTTGCAGCAATTAGCCCATGTATAAAACAAATGTCATAAATTCTTGTTCATAAATCACTAATTTTCAAATGACACTAATTGCAAGAAATTTTACTTTCTTTTTAAAATTAAAATTTTTTTTAACCAATCTCTTTCAGAATTGGTTTAATGTTATTCAAAATTAAACTTAATCCCTATATAAGCTTTATTCCTATATAGAAAAATACAATGTGGCTGAATTGTTGAAAGCTATATGTTGTAACCATCTGTTAAACACATTCAATATAAAAATAAGCTAAATATATCGTAAATAAATGAAACTGATAGGCAGGCAGTAGGATTTTTTTGTTAAAACTACAAAATAAAATGTATTTTCTCTGAACTTTTCGATGGGTAGAGCAATAAAGTTTTAAGTTATAAATGAAATATTAAATATAGAAAACGTTATAGCAATGCTCAACTCTTATACACGTGGACATAAAATGAAATACAACGTCTCAAAGTAAAAAAAAATAATAATAATCCCTAAATGCAATTCCTTTAAGAAGAAGTTCACCAGAGTACTTGTCAGGATAGTCTGACGTTATAAAAAAATTCCCCCCTCAAAAAAAAAAAAAGAACGTAAATGTTTCTTCTGCCCACTCACATTGTCGACCACAACAAAACGACGAAAGAGAAGAGATATCAAAAAGTTCTGTCTCAAGCAAAAGAGGAAGGCACAAATAAGTTTTATTCCATTGGACAAGACAGCGTCGTCTTTCTAACTATCGATTTCTTTCCACTGAAAAAAAAAGCCGTCTTTGGTTTTGCTCCATTCCGCCTGGAAAATTCTGAATCCTTACTTTTTTTCTTTTTTTTTTTTGAAAAACCAGATTCATTCGCAACAGAGTTTCCTGTTAAAATATTGTCACCGTAGTTATTCCTGACTTCTCGGGGGAAAAGGTTCCGGTTCTTTATGGATCCAAAAAAAAAAAAAAAAAAAGAAATGTCGAATACCGTACTGTGGAATGAGGATTTTTAATGTTATCCTTTTAGTCAGGTGGATATGTTTTCTGAAGCGAATAAGCGTAGGATGGTGGGTTGTTAGCTTTAATGGAATTGGGTTTCGCAGGATATTTTAAGCCATACACCAGACCAAGTTTTATATGTTGTATAAAATACTAAAAAAATATATGTATATAAATATATCGTTATAACATTGTACAGGCGATATATAGAATGATGAAATGAAAAACAAAGGATATCTGAGAATTATTGGACATGTTATCTAAAAAAATTTAAAATATTAGAAATAAAATATCTTTGCTAATGTGTAAGATAACTACAAAAGTTAAGAAATTTTTATTTAAAATATCTTCGTTACGCATAGAACATCCAAGTCTCGTCCGATTTCATGCCAAATTGGTGAGGAGAAATATAGTTATATAATTCTTTGTTGGCACGACAGACCCATAGTGAGCCAAAGCCATCCGCCTACAGGCAGATATCGAGACAGGAGACGTTTCCTTTTTACAAGGTAAGGTTGTCAGCCCTACGCAGTCATATTAGACTGCGACCTGGATTCCGAATAATTTCAAACATCCATGGCACCACCACACCCGAACCCAAAACCTATGGTATCGAACGTCAAAGCGCTAGTCACTCAGCCATCAGGTCTCGGCTTAGGATTCTATGTGGATATTTAATTAATTTAACATTTTGTCGGCAATTAACTCGTGTTTCTACTGTATCAGATTTAGTAATTCAATTGTGTGAAATTCCAAGTTGTAGAAAGTTACAATGCGGCTGAATTGTTAAAAACTATGAGTTGTGACGATCTATAAAAACATCATCAAATATCTATAAAATACATTCATAATCATCTATAAAATACACTCATGTCCATAAATTAAGGATAATTCAGAATCACACAGAAATTGAACTCTAAAAAATAAAAATTTCACCTGTAGAATTATCACACACATCTTGAAGAAGAATATGCAAATTACAGGAAACCACCAGATGGCGCGGATAGTACGTCACAATGACGAGAGTGTAAGAGAGGGGTATATAAGGAATGGTGGCAAAGAAGTAAAATTGTTCACAAGCGCTTTAAAAAGCCTTTCAGTGCAATAACCGCATAGTTATGGCACAAAGGAAGCATTTGGATGATTTTTACGTGGTAGAATTATCGGACGACTGGAATGGGGACGTACCCAGCTGGAAGTAACAGAGAATTTGGGATCGCCCAGAGTGTCATCTCCAGGTTTTGGCCATGATTCCAAGATGATGGTAATGTGAGTAGATGTTACAACACAGGTCGCCCCCGAGTTACAACGCCGAATGAGGACCGGTATTTAGCAGTTACTGCCAAAAGAAACGGACGGAGCACAGCATTAGGACCTGTCTCGTCAGCTCTCTTCAGCTACCGGTACGACAGTTTCAAGGCAGACCGTGTACAGACGCTTAGGGCACATTGGTCTATATGCTCGTAGGCCTGTCAGATGTGTTCCACTTACCGCAACTCACTGTCGCCATGATTAACCTGAGTAGAGAGCATGCATTGTGGACACCGCAACAGTGGTCTTGTGTGATGTTTTCCGACGAGTCCAGTTTTAGTTTGCAGTTCTCGCCGGACTTTCATATGGAGAGCGCCAGGTACCCGTTACCACCAAGAGAACACCATTGAACGACACCGTTACGGTGGTGCATGATGGCTCGTTTGGGGAGGAATTATTCTTGGTTCCAGAACTGACCTGCATGTTCAGAGTGTAACGATGACAGGCCACATCTATCGGGATGTCATTCTGGAAAACATGTACGTTTGTTTCGGGGCGCCATGGGTGCTGAATTTCTGTTTATGGATGACAACGCCCGTCCTCACCGTGCAAACATTGTAGACGAATGCCTTCAATTGGAGGATATCACCCGTATGGATTGGCCAGCGTACTCACCGGACTTGAATCCAATAGAGCATGTGGGATATGCTTGGCCGACGAATTGCAGCCCGTCAACACCCCCCCACCTGTCAACCGGAACTTCGGGGGGCATTGCTTGATGAGTGGTGTAATATTCCCCAAGATCAGATTGATAATTTGATACTCAGCATGCCTAAGCGTTGTAAGGCCTGTATTGCATCGTCCGGGAGACATACTCCATATTAACCATCATACTAACCATGTTATACTGTTTTTTGTAAATAGGTACTTTTTGAAATTTGCTCCAGGGAGTAAAAATCGCGATTTTTATTAATTATGTCATACATATAGCATCTTTTTTTGCTCTTTACCTTTTGTTTAATAAATAGACTTTACAAATAAGTCAAATTTGTTTTGCTTCTGTCTCTTTCTTTGCCTGAACTTCCTTATCCTTAATTTATGGACGTGAGTGTACATCATTAAATCATCTATAAGCAAACAAAACATCTTTAAAATACATTCAGTTTAAAAATAAGATAAATGTATTGTAAATAAACGAAACTGATGGAAAGATATATTTTTTTGATAAAATTGCAAAAAAAAAATATTTTCTGTGAGCTTTTAGATGGGTAGAGGAACAATATTTTAAAGTATAAATGAAAAACTAAATAGATATCACTGAAGAAATTACATCAACGCTCAATTCTTATATACGTGACATCAAATGAAATACAATGTCTCAACGCAACGCAAAAAAAAAAAAATAATAATAATAATAATATTAATCCCTAAAAGCAATTCCTTTAAGAAGAAGTTCACCGAGTACTTGTCTGATAGTCTGACGTTATAAAAAATTAATCCTCTCTCAAAAAAAAAAAAACGTAAATGTTTCTTCAACCCACTCACACAGTCGACCACAACAAGACGACGAAGTGAAGAGACACCGAAAATTCTATCACAAGCAAAAGAGAAAGGCACAAATAAGTTTTATTCCATTGGACAAGACGGCGGCATCTTTCTATCGATTCCTTTCCACTTTGAAAGAATTCCGTCTTTGGTTTTGCTCCATTCCGCTTGGAAAATTCAGAATCCTTACTTCTTTTTTTCTTTTTTTTGAATAACCAGATTCATTCGCAAAAAGAGTTTCCTGTTAAAATATTGTAACCGTAGTTATTCCTTACTTCTCGGGGAAAAGGTTCCGGTTCTTTATGGATCCAAAAAAGAAAAGAAATGTCGAATACCGACTGTGAAATGAGGATTTTTAATTTTATCCTTTTAGTGAGGGAATATATTTTCTGAAGTGAATCAGCGTAGGATGGTGGGTTGTTAATTTTAATGGAATTGTGTTTTCATGGGATATTTTCAGCCAGACACCAGACCAAATTTTATATATTCCATAAAATACCAAATAATAATAATAATAATAAGGAATGCATATAAATATACCGCTATGACATTGTACAGTTATATACAGAATGATGAAATGATAAATATAGGATATCTGAGAATTATTGTACATGTTATCTAGAAAATTTTAAAATGTTAGAAATGAAATATCTTTGCTGATGTGTAAGATAACTAGAAAAGTTCGTAAATTTCTATGTAATATATCTTCGCTACGTATAAAACATTCAAGTCTCATTCGATTTCATGCAAACTAAGCAGGAGAAAGGAAGATACGCAATTCTTCGTCTTCAATGGCGAGACAGACCCATTGTAGGCAAAGCCATCCGCCTACTGGCAGATTTCGAGACAAGATATGTATTCTTTTTACAGAGTAGGGTTGCCAACCCTAAGCACAACAGTCATATTAGACTCGAACGTGGATTCCGAACCATTACAAACACCACCACCACACCACCAAGATTCGGATCCGAAACCTATGGTATCGAGAGCCAAAGCGCTAGTCCCTCTGTCATCAGGCTTCGGTTTGAAATTCTAATATTTAATTAATTTAACTGTTTTCGGCAATTTTCGTTTTTCAATTGTATCAGTTTTAGTATTTCAATTGTGTGGCAACATAGAGAGGTACAATGTGGCTGAGTTGTTAAAAACTATGTGTTGTAACGTTTTCAACCTTCTATAAAACACATTCAATTTAAAAATAAAGTAAATGTATTACAAACAAACGAAACTGATGGAAATACAGATTGATATTTTTCTTAAATAGAAAAAGGAATTTTTTGGACCTTTTAGCTGGGTAGAGCAATAAAGTTTTAAATTACAAATGTAAATTAAATATAGATATCACTGAAGAAGAAGTTACAGCAATGTTCAATTCTTATATACGTGGACATAAAAGAAATACAACGTCTCAACGCAAAAAAATATAATATTAATCCCTAAAAGTAATTCTTTGAAGAACTTCACCGGAGTACTTGTCTGGATAGTACGACGTTATAAAAAAATTACCCCATACTCAAAACGTAAATGTTTCTTCAGCCCACTCATACTGCCGACCACAACAAACGACGACGAGGAAAGACACCAAGAATTCTGTCGCAAGCAAAGAGAAAGCGCAGAAGGGCACAAATAAGTTTTATTCCATTGGACAAGACGGCGTCGTCTTTCTATCGATTCCTTTCCACTGAAAAGAATTTCGTCTTTGGTTTTGCTCCATCCGCCTGGAAAATTCAGAATCCTTACTTTTTTTTTTTTTCTTAAACCAGATTCATTCGCAAAAGAGTTTCCTGTTAAAATATTGTCACCGTAGTTATTCCTTACTTCTCGGGGAAAAAAGTTCCGATTCTTTATGGATCCAAAAAAGGAAATGTGAAATGAGAGTTTTTAATGTTATCCTTTTAGTCAGTTGAATATGTTTTCTGAAGCGAATCAGCGTAGGATGGCTCGTTGTTAACTTTAATGGAATTGGGTTTTCATGGGATATTTTAAGCCAGACCCCAGACAAAATTTTATATATTCTATAAAAATATTTAAAAAAAAATATGCATATAAATACATTGTTATAACATTGTACAGGCGATATATAGAAGGATGAAATGATAAATATAGGATATCTGAGAATTGGTGTACATTTTAACTAGAAAATTTTAAAATATTTAAAATAAAATATCTTTGCTAATTTACAAAAGTTTATAAATTTCTAAGTAAGATATCTTGTTACGCGTAGATCATCCAAAATCATTCGATTCCATGTCATACTGAAGAGGACGTTATGAAATTATTATCATTCATTGGTCTGGTTTTGATACCACAGGCTTCAGATTCTCATCCTGGCTTGACATGGATGTTTGTGAGTGGTTTGGAATCCACGTTAAATTGTATGCCCCATTCTAATTAGCCTAAACTGTGCAAAAAATGACCGTAGAGCTACAAACCAATCTGTAATCTTCTTCATTTGCACGATAACCCCGGGGTTGGATCCTTTCTGACAGATTCCGAACACGGCATAGTTCTTTTTATGGGGTAGCGTTAGACCGGGACCCACGGTTAAAAGTGGAATCCGGGTCACTATAAACATCCGTGGCATAGCAGGGGCCTTAACCCGAAACCTGTGGGACCGAGCATCAGAACTTTATATGTTTGTTTCTTATCCCATTTGGTAGATAGCAACATCTAAACCAAGTCAAAGAATCTGTATGTCCATCCAAGGAAATTCACATTGAAATTCATAAATCTTTGTGGTTACTTTGTAAATATGTAGCTATTTTTTTTCCTATCTTTTTTAGTTTTATTTATTACGTAACTTTAATGTGTCCGATACTTATCGGACATTGTATTTTTTTTTAATATTAATTTATCAATTTAAGCGTTAGAGAAAATTTGCGTGTCCTTTACTCTTATAGTGCGAAAATTATTCATAATAATTTTTAATTAGTGTTAAGAATTTGGGGGGCCTGATGACCGAGTGGCTGGGCTCTGTTCCACAGGTTTCGGGATCGAGTCCTGGTTGGTTCCCCAATTATTTGTAGTGGTTTGGAATCCACTTTAAATCATATGTATGGGTCTAATATGACTGTAGAGCTTTGGGCGTAGGGCTGACAACCCTACACCGTAAAAAGAAAACATCTCCTGTCTTCAAATCTGCCAGCAAGTCAATCGACGGTTAAGCAAGTTTAGTCAATCGCTGCTTTCGGATATGAGAAATTTAAAGGACGGTTGTGATAGTTTGTAATTGCTTCGACAGTTAAGCTGTCAGTGTTCTCTTTGGACCTGAAACCGAATGACTAGCGCTCTGACGCTCGGTGCCACAGATTTCGGATTCGAATCCCGGCGGATGTTTGTACTGGTTCGGAATCATCTTTAAATCGTGGGTCTCTGTCTAATATAACTATAGAGAGTTGGGCGCTGAAAACCCTGTAGCTTAAAAATAAAATATCTCATGTTTCAGAATATGTCAGCAGGAAGGTGACCTTGGCCCACCATAGGGCTGTTGCGCCATTAAAGAAGAAACAAGAAGTATGACGCAGGCTTATTAACTTTTATATTTGCAGTGTCAATTAGTAAAGATATTTTATTTTTATCACTTTTAACGTCTTTTTACATAATTGTATACAGTACCCTATTATCCAATAATTCTCTGACATGATACATAGTTGAAATTTCTTTAAATACAGTTGTTTAATAGTAGAAAAATATATTTTACAGAGATTTGTGTATTCATTTCTTTAACAGAAATTTCAATGAGTATTTAATAATTTCCCATGCTTCGTAATATATAGATTTGTTAATGTTACTAAACTAATATTTCTTTTTTTTAAAAGGACTCTGTTCTAGAGAGCTGACCTTAATCTTTGAACAATAAGTCAATAGTAAGCATGTAGCTCTTTAAAATTAACCTGGATTTGTGTGACCTGCTTCACAAAATGCAAACTAGAATTTCAAGATTAATGGGCAGCAGCATCAATGTTGAGTTTAGAAATCTAACCTCAAAAGAATGAGTTATACCACTGTTAACCATTTGAGGTTATTCACAAATTCTTCTTACGTTCTGAAGGATTGTGTATTTAATAAAATATACAGGTAGTCAATTTTTTTTCCTTGAGAAATAAATACTTTAGTTGAGTGAAAAATGAAAATTTATAATGAAAGACAAATCTGACTGACCCACTACTTTATGGACTACCTACTTTCTGAAAAATGAAATTCCTACAATGTCCTGAAAGTACTACTTTACGGAAAATATATGATTCCAATAAAAGCATTTTAAAAAATTGTTTCTTTGCTGTACACTGAGTGAACAAATCATTATATGCTATGGCATGTTAACATTGCAATTGATATTCTTGAATTACAACAAATATCCTTAGATAGAAAATTTTGTTTGAAAATTTAAATTAATTTTATATATTCATAGGGGTTTGATGACAGAGTGACCTAATCTCGGCAATAGATGCATAGATACTTAAAGCGGTTGGGAATCCACTTTAGCTTGATGTTGCTCGGGTTTGAGATTTTATCTGCCTTAATTTGAACTTCATTTTTAAAAACTCAGTTTCACGAAACGAACGCAAGGAATTTCTCCAAGTTTTCTTTTTTGAAAATTTCCTGTCAAATTAAATAATTATTGTGAACTTTCATGATATATTTACGACGATTGAAAATTATTATAGTTCTATTTGTTTTGATGTTAGACTATCATTTAAAAAAAATTGAAATGAATTGGAATTGTAAAATCAACCACATAGGTATCACCAATTAAAGTTCAACATCATCATCAGTGGCGCAACAGCCCTATAGCGGGCTAAGGCCGTCTGCCTATTGGTAGATTTCGAGACAGGAGAGGTTGTCAGCCTTACGTCCAACGCTCTACATTCATATTAGACTGGCACCTACGGTTTAAAGGGAATCCGAACCACTATAAACATCCATGTCACTGCCTGGACTCGAACCTGAAACCTGTGGTACAGAAGGTCAGAGCGTTAGTCACTCGACCATCAGCCCTACAATTAAAGTTAGTATGATTAATTTAATAATTAACTTAACATGATTATTACCTTTCGAAACAAGCTTTTTCTCCCCACTAAGGAATCGGTAAGGGGTGAGAGAATTATGAGAGAAGGAGGATAACTTATAAATAAAGAATTTTATCCCAGGCAAAGAAAAAAAAAGTTGGCACACACTTATCTAGAAAAATGTCGCCAAAGATTGCACAGTTATTAATTAATCTGTAATGAGAGAGAAAGTTGAAAGTTATATGTAAGTCCCATTTAAAGCATTTAAAGTGGTCATAATAATTTGAAGTGTGAGAACTTAACGCACGTAGATAAATCTGTAAAAAAGAAAAATCAATTTTATACAGGTTTAAACACGAAATAAATTATTTTAAAATTTACAAAAAGCTATGTGCTAAAGAAAATAGAGGATTCTATATAGAAGGAACATTGCTTTAGATGGCACATATAAATGATGGTACGTTTAAAAAATGGATTTATATGATGTCGAATTCTTGATATCATTCTTGACATCTTACGTGTCAGTAAACGTTTAAGAAGGGTTTTAATCTGACTAGATGTTAATAGAATCACTCTGTTTATTAATAGAATTATGTAGGTTGTCACTCATTAAACAAACAGAAGAAGGCTGATGTGATCTTAATAAGTTTGCAGAGAGTATAAATTGACTCAAATTGAAAGTTAAACAAATTACGACATCGTTTAGTCAGTTTGGTTTTTAAAATGATTAAATCAATTAAATAATTTGGTGAATTAAAAATTAGATAAATTTAATTGGCCAAACTGTTTATTTGATTAATTGTATAAATTTATTTTAATTATGTTAACCTTTAACGATTATGTTAATGACGGGCATTTTGACAAGATTATTCACCATAACAACAGCGGTATATAGTAGATTCAGCGTTATTAGGGTGCACCACACTGGAACTGTTAATTTAAATTTTGGTATTACAATTATAAGCGAACACTTCCAACAATGGTTTCTAGTCCCTGAAAGGACTTTCCAGCCTACTGATTTATTATGTCCATCTCCATCAGAATGTGGAGGGGCTTGCGGTCCGGTATCGATTGTCAGTTTTCAGAATCAATCCCATTACTTCGAAAGAAATGCGTCAACCCCTGTCTATTAGGTTGATGTGGCCAGTAATGCAAAATGTTAAAAATAATATATTCGTTACCTGTATAAAAATACATAAAACAATAATTGTGCATCATTTTAATTAATATATAATTAATCAATAAATGATTAGTATATTTCACTACATAAAAACAATTTTTCAAGTGCTACATGATAAAAAGATTACACTGCTTATATATTTTTATTGTACCAGAAATTAAATCATTCCCAACATTCTCGCTTATTTCATGAATCATTACTCCTCAAAAGAATAAAATGTTTTTACCCAAACCATCATCACCCACTTGTTTGTTTTTTAAGTCAAATATTAACCTATATCCTGATTGACTCATCTACATATGATGCCATCTACTGATGATGCATCGACGTCGTTGTCTATAAAGATTTTCTTTAATCCCCATAAGCTATGTTTTGGAACGTTGATGCCCTCCTACACCAGTAAATTTTCAGCCAAACAAATATTAATGTATATTTTTTCAGATAACTAGCAAATATTCAATTTATTTAAATCACGTTCTAAAACGGGTATTTATTTATTTCTTTTAGTAAAGCATGAAAAAGAAAAATATTTTTAAATATTTTTCTTTTTCAAATTTAAAAAAAAATATTTTCATTTATAATTCAGTTTATTAAATTCCATTTTGCTGCGTCGTTGTGTCTAATCCTCAGTGTGGGAGAGACATCCCATGGTAGTCTATTCATGGATGGAGGGAAAAGGAGCAGCTTCTGTTTTTAAAAAGGACCCGCAGGTAGAAGTCTGGCTTGGAAGGACTTTTAAGGGAACTACCCTGCATTTGCGTATCGCACGGAAGAAAACACGGAAAACTCCCATCCAGATAGTCCGATTCAGAGGCAAGATGCTGAACATCCAAAAATGCCATCGAGGCTCCCTCGTTTTGGAACGATATCTGCAACAAAGTCGCCAGAGTTGAACCTTCACCCTAATGCTCACTAACGGCGCACTTTGTCGGTGAGCCACGAGGCGGGATTCCACTTTCTAACTTGCTGAAATCACTATTATATCTGCAGTTATTTTTTTTTTTTTTCTATTGTAAAAAAATATTACAAAAAAAAAAAAAAATTTTGTTAAGGAATAAAAAAAAAAAAAAAGTTTTTAAATAAACATAAAAAGAAAAATTATAATTAATAGTTTTAACAATAATAATTTTAGTATTAATAATTTTAATAGTAATACCTGAATACAATTTCTTTTTGCAATTCCTTTTTTAATAGTTTTTACTTCACATGTCAACAGTTAAATATTTCGGTGAGTTCCTCCCTCTCCTACGCGTCTCCTTACATCGTGTTTTCTAGCACTTTTTTTTTTTTTTTTTTTGAACAAGTAAATAAAGATGCAAACAAAATATTTCACTTTTGATGTAAATATAAATGTACAGTAGGAAAGATACATTATCTTTTATAATTCCCTAGATTATTTATAAATTCAAATTACTATCTTAACTTTAGAACCTTTAAATTGTCGTTGGTATATGGTTATTTTTTTTTTTTTTTTTTTTTTTTTGTCTCCCTACATGCATGATATAACAAGGGGTACCTGCATTTAACTAGGATGCCCAATTTCATTTCATTTCTACCGTACATCACTCCCTTAAGGAAAACCCAAGAACTCTTTCCCAAAGCACACCACCCTCCGCCCCCCTTGTGTCGCCCGAGGTCAAATCTTGCGCTGCAGCATCTTGACTGACTCCTCTACATCTACTGTGTGCACGTGTACTTCCTTTGTGCCCCTAATGCTTTAACAGCCCTTGAGGAAGCGCGTTATCGCAGCCGATGCGTAGGGTAGCAACGAGCGGAAAGGAAGCCGGGAGGTCGTTGCTGCTTGTCACATGGCCTTGTTGTCAAAACTCTTCCTAATTTAGAAGATCATTACGAGGGCTGCAAGCACGTGGAAAATACGGATCCGCTGAATTAATGGCGGTCGCCGATTGGTCAGTTCTTTCCATTTCAAAACAGTCAGACTAATAGCTAGTGCGATTCATCGCCGTGTCAATTTGCTTCTGTAATAATGCAGAGAAGCTCGGTTTACAGGAAAAACATGTCTTATTATGTATATCGTTATTATTTCTATCTTTTATTTTCGTTATAGGGGATAATAATATGAAAAGGATGCATTTTATAAAATATTCTTAAAAAGAGATTAGCAAGCTATATTTTTAAATTTGCTCTTTTATGGCATTACTCTTCTATAACTCATGTAATTCTGAAATTTATTACATCTATTACATTATTAAGTTCACAGATTTTAATATTAACTTATAACTTAATATTAATAATATTTAATACTTAGTATTAATATTTATATTTAATATAAGTTAATATAATATGTTTGATTTCTGTTATTTAAGAGTTATTTCTACATGTTACATACATAAAAGAAGTCACTTTAAAGAAAAACATTTTTAAATTCAGACAATTCAGTATAAAAATATTTATGCTAATATCTATATACAACAAAGAAAAAATATTCAGAACTAGAAGTCTTCAAAGACCTTCTAACACAGTAGGCCGTAAAGGGCCAAATTACAGCTGTCAATATTCGAAAGCAGCAATATTATCACAGATAGTATTAAAATGCAAAATCGAAAAAGAAAAATTTAAAAATAAATTGTATATTAAAAGGATGAATTTATTTAAATCTTTCAATATTTAAAAAATTATATCAAATTTTTTTTTTTCAATATTTAAATTTTTCTAAAACAATCACTAATTAAAAGTGTGAAAATGGTCATTTAAATCAAAGATGTAGAGTTGTGAAAAAGCATGGCCCACATATACTTATTGCTACCTTAAGCAATAAGTACATTTGTTTTTTGGGGGGGGTATATTTAGATTTTTTTTTCTTTATTCCTCAAAAAAAAAAAAAAAAAAAAAAATCTAGGTATTTATTAGAAAACTATCTAATCTCTAAAAGAATACTATCTAACTAACTAATCTAATCTCTATCTAGATTATTTCTTTATATGTGATAAAAATATAATAAAAAAATGATGATTGATTTTCATAAATTTAATAAGTGTTTTGTATTTGGTTGATTTTTGTAAAAACCAAGCCTAAAAGTAATGATTGAATGACTTTTATTTATCAATTTCCTTTATATTAATGCCTAAAAATATTTGTTCTTAAATGTATTGATGCATGAAATCTTACGCATTTTAATGTATTATTTAGCAACAATCGTATTTGTTATTTCTTATCCCACTTGGTCAACAGCAACATTTAGATCTAGTCCATGAACACGAGTGCTCTCATGGTAGGAGGAAGGGAAGGGGGCAACTTCTGTTGCAATGAAACACCCCGTAGGTAGAAGTCGCTCCGTGTCGCTGAAGAAGGAGTGCAGTGCCTTCCGGGGGACTTTTAAAGGGAGTCTGATCCGCCTTTGCTTATCGTATGGGAGAAAACCCGAAAAATACCCGCCAGGTAGACCGACTTGCGAGGCAAGAGGCCGAACGTTCACAAACGCCATCGAGTCTCCTCGTTTTTGAAACAGTGTTTACAACAAAGCCGCCAGCGGATTGAATCTCAGCCCTAATGCTCACCAGCTGCACATATTGCCACTGAACCACGACTCGAGCACAATATGATAGACTTTTTTATCGCAATGTTAAAATGAGATAAAATAAATTTGATAATAAATATATCTTAAAAATAAAAAGTAATGTAGAAATTTAAAAAAATTAAATAGAAAGAAATCATTCTTCCAGAGTAATTATTAATAGGTACACAAATCTCTCATAAGTCGAAGACTACAATCATTTTTTATTTGTTATTCACAATCTATCATGTTCAAGAGTCACAGTTTGTAAGAACAATAAATTCTTCCAACTCACTTCTTCATCAATCACGGTGAAAGAAATGTAATACCGTAATGGTTTACTTTTCAAAAAAGCAAGAAGTCTGAAAGATTCATTCTCTCAACTTTTGAAGTAGAAAAGAAAAAACTTAAAACCTTAATTTTTTTTTTTTTTTTTAATGAAAAGAGATACTAAGTACACATTCGTAAACTCTAAAAATATATATCTTCTTTATTTTGTTTTATTTTTTTTATGTTTTATTTATTTATTTTAATTCTGTTATTCATTCTTTTTCTCGGTTTTTTTTTCATTGGGATATTAATCAAACTGTTGTTGTTGTGACTAACCTGACAGCGCGGAAAGGACACCCTTTGATTAGTCTACTCATGGATGGAGGTAAAAAGGAGCTACTGTTGTGATGGAGCACCCGTAGGTAAAAATCTGACTTGGCTCCGAGACGCTGAAGAAGGAGGGCAGTGCCTTCTGAGAAGACTTTTTAGAAAGAGCTACCCACCATTTTTCGTATCATATGGAATAAAACCTAGAAAAACTCCCACCAAGTAGTCTCCATGTATTTGCGCTTATTTTTAATCATCACACTAATAGCACTTGGCGAATATAGTGATTTTATATCCTTCTGAATTACTTTTGCCGATTAGTTCTTGTCATTTGCGTGGAGTGTAAAAATATTTGAACAATAGCCATCAAGTGACTGCCAATGCGAGACGTTTGAACATATTAACACAATCGTCATTGATTCTTTTCATTTCCGAATGCAATGACTGTAACGCAAGCAACTAGATGGAAATCGAATCCATTTCCGGCAAAAATTCTGTTCTGAAATCTATGTTACTAACATAGAACAGCTAAATATCTTTTTGGAGATGAACAACGTAAAGGAATCTTGATTAATTCCAAAAAAATTAAAATATTACCAACCAGTTGATTGCCAGTGTGACACATGAGAGTACATTATTACAATCGTCATCGATTCTCTTCATTTCCGAATGCAGTGTCTGTAACCTACGCAATTAGAAAAAGAAATCAAATCCATTTCCAGGAAAATTCTGTTCAGAAATCAATATTGCTAATATAAAACAGTTAAATATCTGAACCAACGTAAACAGCGTAAACGAATCTTGATTAATTCCAAAATTAAAATACTATACAAATTCTTCATTGACGCAACAACCTCATGTGGGGTCAAGGCCATATTGGCAGATTTCGAGACAGGAGAAGTTTCCTTTCTTACGAGTAGGACTGCAGCCCCATGCCTGACATTCTACAGTCATATTAGACCGGGGCCTGTTGATCGAGTGGCTAGCTCTCTGGCGCTTGGTACCACAGGTTTCGGGTCCGAGTTCCGGCTTTGGCAGGGATGTTTGTAGTAGTTCGAATCCACTTTAAGTCGTAGGTCCCGGTCTCCCATGACCGCAGAGCGTCACAGAGCCCAATCATATCTCTCACCAACATCATTCCTAAACTGTAAAGGGGCAACTCAGTTCTAGGCACAATGATTTGGTGTGTAGTAGTAGTAGTAGTAGTCATATTAGATCAGGTACTATTTTTTAAAGTGGATTCCGAATCACTACAGACAACCATGTCCCCGAGCGCCAGAGCGCTAGTCACTCGGCCATCAAATCCCCATTATACATATTATAATATTAAAATGTTACCCACCAAGTTATAGTCAATGCGAGACGTTTCGAGCCTATTATCACAACCGTCATCGATTCTTTTCATTTACAAAATGCAATGACTGTAATGCACGCATCTAGAAAGAAATCATATCCATTTCCAGGAAAATTCTATTCCGAAAATTCTATTGCTAATATAAAAAAAGGTAAATGTCTGGATGAGGGTGAACACCGTAAACGAATCTCGATTAATTCCAAAAATTAAATTATTATAAAAAAAAAATGAAAAGAACAATGTCAAAATGCATCATTTAAAGGAACGATTTCATGCCGTTTAATTTATTAGCTGTTACGTTAGATAATTTTTTAAAGGAATCTAAAATAGAAAAAAAAATTATTTTTTAACATTCGCAATTATTTGTCGCGTTAATTTAACATTCGTATTAAATTTTTTTTTTTTACTGAATTGGTATATATGCGATATATTTGATGATGTCTTTGTTCTGTTAGTTTGCTATGATTACCAATGTGTCCCAGTGAAAAAAAAACACATTTGACTCAATGTTTTCATCAGTTTTATGATTTAGAATCAATGAAAATTTGATTTTTTTCCTGACTTTCTTGTCTTAAACAGAAAAACTTTTCTCGTAATTATTTTTCAAACATTCGTCACTTTTATTCCTGCTTTGATTAGACATTGACATTTTAAATTCATAAAATTTTTCATTAATTTTTATGTAACTCAACTTTAAGCATATTTAGAATCAGCAGAAAAAACAAAACACTATTTATGCATTCATGGCTTATATGTTTTATCATGCCAGGAGAGAAAACCTTGAAAAAGATTTGCAACTGAACTACAGCCAAACAATAGCACAATGCTCCTTTTGTCTACCACTTTAAATATTTGATAATGATCAGTCTAGACTAAATACTTAATTAATAACTACAGTAGTTTCGTGTAATCTCTATTTCTGGCTACTTCTTTAATTATATTTAATTATTTGATAAATATGCTAAGATCTGTGAGAGAAAATCCCTTATGTTTTTTGTTTTTCTATATTATTGCATTTGCATTGATTTTCTAGTTTAAATTATTTTAATGTTAAACCAATTTTCACCTTTTAAGATTATAAAGGGCCTGATGGCCGACTGACGGATACTCGGTGCCATAGGTTTCGGGTTCGAATCTCGGCGGTGCCATGGATGTTTGTAGTGGTTCGAATCCACTTTAAACCGTAGGTCCCGGTCAAATATGGCTGTTGAGAGTAACACGGCTGACAGCCCTACTCCTTGAAAAGAAAACATCTCTCGTTTCGAAATCTGCCAATAGGCAAATGGCCTCGGCCCACCGTGGGGCTGTTGCGCCACTGATGATGATGATGATGAAGATTATAAAATCGTAATATGCCTGAAAAAATAATCCAACTCCTTCTGTAAGCCTCTTGTAATATTTTATGGTATTTGATGATTTTTGCAAATCACAATAAACACAAAATGTTTTATGCATAAATGGTGATTATTTTCGAAATTACAAAAATTGCAACAAGCTATAACAGATTCACATAAACAGATATTATTGCTCTGTGTCTATAAAATTAATAATATTTATCTGTTACCTTTTGCTATAAATCTGGGATTGGAAATTATGTGATATAATTTAAAATAATACAGTTCACAAATGTTTAAAGTTAATTTAACCACATTATATTTCTTATAAATTAATCGTTATTTTTTATTTTTTTTTTTTTGTCTAATCGACAGTTTTAAAATGATATCAAATCTTTACAGAAATTTCAAAAATGAAAAATTCTGTTATATATTAAAATTTATTTCAGTTTTATTTTTCTACTGATTTATTTTTATTTTTCTACTATTTTTCTGCACGATTTCCGACTGATGTATAATTTTTAACGTGCTTGTCGGTTTAATACTTGTTAAAAATATAACCAATATTTTTTAAATTTAAAATTATCTTATTTTTCAAGCAATGTACTAAAAAAATGCATTCGCTATTATGTTTTTAGCTAGCATTTTATAAACATGAATTTTGCATGTGTTAATTTTAATTTATCGTAATTACAGGCTTTGTATGGTAATGAATTATTCCCTGCTATTTTATAGTAGAGAGATCAAAAGATATTTTTTTAAATAATATATATATATATATATATATTTTTAAATCCATGGACACGATAACAACAAATAATATATATATATATATATATATGTTTTCAATGTGAGTACTTGCAGTATGTATTTTTTGCTTCATGTATTCTAATTTGTTGACAATTTCATATCTATCTCGAAAACTATCATCACTATCATAATATAACATCGAAACTATCATAACTATCCTCGAAAAGTGCAAATAAAAAGTATATAAAGTATCTTTAAAAACATGATATTAAAAAAATGAGTAAAAACTATATAATATACGAAACCAGCAATTTAATTTTTCATAAAAATTGCTATACACTAATCAATAACATAAAAAAATTGACATTAGTTTTAAATGTTGAACAGATTAAATAAATTTTATTCGAAAGTAAAATATGCATATAGCATAATAAATAAACATTTTAATTTAAAAATTAAGGCTTTTCTTGAATCTCAAAGCTGCCTCAAATGACAGAAATAACCTATGCATATAAAAAAAAAAAATACTTAATTTATTTCGTTATAAAAAATAAGTATAAATAAAAAGAAATTTGGAACACAAAATTAACTTTAAAATTATATAATAGAACATCTATAAAGAACAAAACACAAATTGGAAATCACAAACAATTTAAAACTCACCATTTCAATTTTAAGGGAATTCTAAAAGAAATTCTTAACTTCATTCACTCAGATGATTGCGATTGTTTTTATAATGAAAAATCGAATTCTAAAAGTGTATATTAAATGTAATTGCTAATCAGGAATGTGAATAAAAATAAGCGAACTATGACGTCATTTTCCAGACTATTATTTCTAATAATTCTTTTACAGACGATTTTTGAACTAGCTTTGAAAGCTCAGCTCAAAATAAAAAAAAATTAGTTGCTTTATTTAAATGAAAAATAAATAAAAATTTTTTTCATAATTATCAGCTACATACCAGATAAAAAAATTAATTCTCAGAAAAAAAATGAACTATGGGGAAGTCATTTTCCAGACGATTCTTTCTAATGACTCTTTTACAGACGATTTATGAACTAGTGTTGAAAGCACAATTTCAAAATAAAAAATTAGTTGTTTATTTAAAAGAAAAATAACTAAAAAGATTTTTTTTTCGAAATTATCAGCTGCGCACTAAAAAATTAATTCAGAGAAATAAAAATTAACTTCCAAGTACTATAGTTTTTGTTTTAAGATTCAAAAATATTTTATTTTACTTAATACCTCTTAAAAGTAACTACACACTTGCGATTTTCATTATAATTCCAAGAAAAAAAGTAGAAATAATTAAAAATTTCGAACTATTTCAATATGAAAAGAACATCAAATTATTCCATTTAATAGAGTAGGGTTTATTAGACATAATATATCCTAAATTTTGAAAAAGTTATTAAAGAATATTTTAAACTTAAAAATAGCCACAAAAAGTTTGTGCATATGATTTAAACTTGTATTAAATTTTTTGGCTTTTACATTAATTTTTGATTCTCATTAAAAACATTTTTTAGATATAGTTTGCCGTATTAAGTAAAATCTCTTGTTTAAAATATTTAATGATCTTTATCTATTGTTTATTTATATAATTGTAATATTTCCATGCCTAAATCAGGCAAGTACATATATTCGAAATTCGCATTATTTTACATTTTTAAAAACTATACTATTAAAATAAAATCTCAAACAGTTAGTTTAAATGGTTCTACTGGTTGTCGTTCTTCTATAATAAGATATTATAAAAAGCATTGAAAAATATATAGTAAACTAAGATTCGAGAGGCTAAAAACATTTTAATGGAATGAAGTGTAATGTAAATACAAATTTATTCGAATGCAAAAAATTTTAATGAAAAAAATAAAATAAATATAATTTTATTAAATAAATAATTCTTTTTTAAAAAAGGGCATTTAATTATCTATTTTTCTTATTAACTCAAAGGGCATGAGACCACCGCTATGTTTCAACATTTTACAGTGAAGGAGCTAGAGGCCGCTACGCGGTCAAGGATCTCCGTGTTAATCTACAATAATAAAAATAAAAATAAAATTTATTCGAATGCAGAAAAATAAATGCAAATTTATTCGAATGCAAAAAATAAATGCAAATTTTTTCGAACGCAAAAAAATTAAATCAAATTTATTCGAATGCAAAAAATAAATGCCAAATCAATATTAGCATTTATAGGACTTACAGAAGAATTGCGAGAATGTTAAGGAACATATGAAAGTTCAAAAACAGAAGAATAATTCGATCAACCAGATGTCATGGCCAAGTGTCAAAAACGAAATTCTTTATTAGTGTAGAAAGCAGACTTGGAATTTTATTTGCCTAAAATACGAAAAAAAGTTTCCTGAAAGTGTTATATCTGTTTTTGGAAGCAAATTTGACACATTCGAGTTATAAGTTGTCTAATAGTATGAGGGAAATTGAAAGCAGAATTTCAATAAGTGAACTTATTGCTATTTGGTAAGCATGACGATGAAGGAGTTACAGTATTATGTAGAGGTATGTAGTATATGTAGAGAGTGTAGTAGTGCATCGCACTCCCTAGAGTAGGCAAGTTTGCATTTATCGATGATTCCATGTATAAGTATCTTGACATCTTAAACTAAATTTGAGAATCATTTGCTGAAATTTTTGGTTTATATAATGTTAGGTTTGGTTTATCTTGAGGTGAGTTTGAAAGGTAATTTCCCCATATTTGTTGTGTCTTATAAAAGAAAATCCTAACCAATCTGATTTTCCATTCTGTTACAATCGTCTCCAAATCACTGATTTTTCAAAGTAATGATTCTAAACCATGTCATGTGCAGGAAATAAAAACATCGTCCTCTTGCTTCTAGCTGCCTTCACTGCCACTGAGTCACGAATGGAGTATGTATAAGACTGTTGTTATCCTGCAAATTTCTAGTTTTTTTAAACTAGGAAGTCTGACAAAGTAAGTCGCGTTTATTTTTTGAATTTTATCTAAATTTAAATTTAAATTTTTCCCATTCATTCTTTATAATTTACAAACAAAAAAATTATCTGTTTATTTCTATAGTTCGTTGTACAAACATGACGTCTAATTTTTTGAGGATATTCTTGAAGACTTTTTTTTATTTCCTTTACTGATTCAATTCAAATATTCTGATTCATTGACAAGACATTAATCAAAAGAATATATATTTCGTTTACAAAGAACATAATGCTGAAATAACAACTAATAAGTGTTCGAAAGAAACTGTATAAATACAAAAGCGTTTTTTTTTTTTTTTTTACGACACACTTAGCTTAGTTCTTTTTATGTTACTTCTTACGTATAAAAAGTCTAATACAACTTAGTTAGATAAACAGCTTAGTTCTGAACATTTTCTCATTTTAACTTCTGTAGTGTTTTTTCGAAGACTTTCTTCCTTTTCCGGTTCCGGTCCTTGAATTGTTTACAATTAGGGTTGGTAGATTTAAACTATTTTTATCTGTAACTTTTATGCCTTTTAGCTCTCATATTATTTTCACCAAATAACAGCTTTTATTCAAATACTTTTCAGTTTTCATTAAAATAAATACGTGCAAATTTTCAATTATGCAAATTTATTATATTTAAACATATGTTGTATTTTTCTTTAAATTAACAAACATTTATTTATGTAAAATCACACTATAAAAATTTGTTAAAAACGATTTGTTAATCATAAATGCAATGTAAAGAACTATGGCGCCATTTCCCATTCATTATTCACTCACAGACGATTTTTGACTTAAATAAAGTAAATGCGCAATTTAAAAATAAGAAAATAAGTTTTTTTTTTTTATTTAATAAAGATAAATAGGAATTTTTTCGTAATTTGTGGCAACGGACCAGATAAAAAAAAGTTCAGAGAAAGAATTGAACTTTTTGAACAAGTTTTTTTTCCTCTTTTCTGTTCCATGTTTTTTTTTAATTAATGAGCCAATGATTCTAATTTAATGATTTTAATTAATTTATTTATTTCTTCATTTTTTTCCCCTTTTTCAATTCCTTCTATTAGCTCACACTCTCCCTATATGTATCTTGTTCAAGTTTTCAATCGTTCATAAAATACTTTTATTCATCCACTCAAGTTCAAATACATTTTTTTGAACTTGTAGTGGATGACACTGGATGTTAATACGGTTTTTTTCAAATATTAATTCAATTAAATTTAATTAATTAATTTTAGTTTTCTTTTAGATTTAAGTTGTATATATCTACCAATAGAGGGTGCCAGATAAACTTAAAAAATGAATGAGAATAATTTATAAAAACTTTCAATATAATGAAAAAAAAAGTAGAATTGACTTAAAAAAAAATTTTTTTTTATATTACTTGTTTCTTTTTACTTCAAGGGTCTCGTGTTTTACTTATTATATCTCGAACAGCCTCTGATGGACGCAAGTTATTGTATTTCAGGATGATTTTCAAGTACAACTATTCCATATTTGGTTGATAAAAGCCTGACAAACTCCCAACTATCAAAATCGACAGATAGAGTCTTCTCTTTCCTGAAAACAATAAATACAATACACGCCACCAGAAAATTTGCACATGCAAAGTGCATTTGAAGGCCTTTGCTCTCTGTTGTTATAGACATACGTTAATTGACACTAATTTTCATTTTATTGCCTTCCGATGATGGGTAAATCATATTATAATTAGCATTAAGTACTATATATGTTAGAAATCTGCAGAATAAGAAGAGCTTGATTTTTTAATAAACTTCAATTAAGATATAACTGCTCGAATAAAACTTCATTAAGTATGAATTAATAAGATTAAAAGTTCATGTCCTTTTACCAGCAATAATATGAAATGACATTCAACAGTGTTGTCAAGGTAAAGAAGTAATAGATTTATCAATAACAAAAATTTAAACTAAAGAATTTTTAAGAATGTGATGCTGTAATGTGCAGGTTAAGTAATCAGAGTGTAATTGGGTTAAGATACTTGAGGCACTGGTTTGAGAACCCACAAATTTATTGATACGCGTAAAAACCCACACGAATACAATTATAGACATGCAATATTTAACACAATTAAAGACATATAATTATAGATTCGTGGAGGGATTTCACTTCTATATATATTTTTTTTTTTAATTTTTAGCAAATGTTTTACCAATTGAAAAAAATGCCTGAATCGTGGTCCAGTAATAACGATGTGTGCAACTAGCGTGCAGGAGGACTCAGATTCCAATATGCTGCCTAGATCCAAACAAAGATTGCTTTTATACACATTATCTCACCATAATTAGATAATTTTTAGAAATATATTTCAACAGAGAACTTGAATAATTCGTTATTTCTAATATGCTTCGATGTCATTGGGTGATAGCTAGAGGGCTAGAAAACGATATTAAAATATTCGATTCAACGTATAACCAACGTTCGATTCAACATGTAACCCACGTTCTAATGTATTCGATTCAAGCCAGTGAGGTGGATCATCCCAAAAATAAGTACATTTGATGGCAATTGGGACAGAAAATCAGGTTGGAGTTTTCCGAATTTCCTTTAATATCACACGCAAATGCTGATGCTACCCAGAGACATTTTCCTGGAAAGCACTATATTACCCAATGATGCAACCTTTACATTTCACCGCATCAGTGGCAAATAACCCCAGCCAAGTGCTCGGCGTTATCAAATAATTATTGTAGTAACAGTAACGATTTACTATGCCTTCATGCAATACCATAGATCACGTTAAAAGCGTTTTAATGTTATCTCACTAATCATATGAAAAGCGGATTTCGATATTTGTTTTTTGCCCTTGTGTAATTTCCAAGAACTTTTACCAGGAAGGAACCGTAAAATGCTATAAATATCCCTTTCTGTATGAATTTATACTTCCACTGGATCTCTTATTTTCGTCATTTTGTCATCCTAATTAGCTTCTGTTGGACCAACGTCTGGCAGTTCACTGAAATATTCCGACAGCTAGACAAGTTCATTTACGATGTGAGCGACAGGACGTAAAAAGTTTTCATTTAGGTGAATCCTACGAGTTTTATTTCACGAAAATTATGCAACATGAAGTGGTCCTTTATCATTTCATAATGATTTTGTAATTATTTTCCTTTAATGTTGAGTGAGCTATGATTATCTTCATCGGATACCCAATATTGGCTGTTCTTCTCATATATTTTCGTGTAAAAATCGAGAATTTTTAGAACTTTTTTGACGCCAAAATAAGAGGAAGGGGTCGACTTATATACGGATCTGTTCCTTCGGAAATGTCCGCACATTTCCGCTATACCGAAAATGATAACTAGCTAAATAAAGCATATTTTTATTTCTTCAACTTATTTCTTAAGTTTATGAAAAAAATTAATGAAATTAGTTATTTGTTTTATAAAAATGAGTCGAAATTGTTTACGTTATTGCCAAAACGAAAAATTCGATGTTGGCGAAATTTTCGTCAATCTAAGTGAAAATTACCAAAATTTACACCAGATTTGGTTTGTCATTCCACGTGCCCATTTTTGACTAATTAGACCGAGACCTACAATTTAACGTGGATTCCGAACCACTAACAAACATCTAAGTCACGGCCAGTATTTGAACCTGCAGCCTATGGTACCAAAGGCCAGAGCGCCAGCCAATTAACCATCAGGCCGCTCCAAAACACACACCAGGAATAATAATAGAGTATAGTAAATAAAATATAGTTTTTTTCATTTCGATATATATATATAATTTTTTAAAGAAAAAAAAAAAACACTTTCTGCTTATATAATGCATAGGCTTGAATATCGGCTTGTAAAGTATGAACAATTACTTTTGAATACTTTTAACATGAAAACCTTATACATTTCTTTAATTTAACCATGCTTAAATATCTAAAATTTTGCTAATTTTATCTGCATTCACAATTTGCAAAACATATATCCTTATTAGCATTTTTTTTTTTTTTTTTTTTTTTTTTTTTTTTTTTTTAGCATCTTTGAATTATTTTGAGTATATTATTTGAAAGTATCACATTCCGATTGTAGTATGGCTATACTGAATATTGCTGAGTTATTTTAGCATCTAACTCAAATTTGTATTAATCTTCTTTTATTTATTTATTTATTTATTTTTTTTTTTTTTGAAAGAGTTATTACTACTTTTGTGATTTTTCCTTAATTTGTAGAAACCAAAGTATTTATTACAAGATTTACAACTTTTTTTATTTCTAAATTTTAAAAAAAAGTGTATTTTAGACCGTTTATAAATATATAACAACCTGCTGTCCGACTGAGAAACGTTTAGTTTATAATCTCTCATCCCGAGAGCAAATATATTTAACACTATCCTGTGTATTAGTTGGCCTATAGACACTCACCGGGAGAGGAAGTATATTTCGCTCACCCTGGGTCCTCATGAGTATCTTTATTTTCGGATTAGAAGTAAAATCATTCCACGAATCTATAATTATATGTCTTTAAATATATTAAATGTTGTATGTCTAATTGTATGTGTGTGGTGTTTGTTTGTGTCAATAAAGTTGTCAGTTCTCCAACCTGTGCCTCATGTTTTTCAATCCAACCACATCCAGTTGCCATCAGATTGCCCAACCTGCACATTACACTGATTATTATAATACTAATACTAATTATTATTACTATTATACTAATTATTTAATATTAATTCATCATCATAACTGGCTCGACAGCCCATTGTGGTCCATGACCTTCTTTAAAAAGATCCAGCCAGGCTGTTCTCCTCTTGGCTGTGGACCTCCAGTTTTTTATCTTAATAACATTAAAATCAGAGTCTATGAGTCCATGTGCTTGATGAGCACATATTAATAAGTACACTTATTATTTTTAACTGTGGTTACAAAAACTACATATATATTTAAAAATATTTTCAGGGGATAATTCTCCTATAGGACTGATTCCTATAGGAGATACATATTTCTAATGGAACAGATTTTTAATTGCTCTTAATGGGAAAAAAATAAATAAAAACATATATAGTAAGTATTTATCCCGCACAGATTTCGTGTTCGAATCCCGGCTGTGCCATGGATGTTTGTAGTGGTTCGAATCCATTTAAACCGTAGGTCCCGGTCTAACAGGATCGTAGAGCGTTGCGGGGGAGTGTTACTCCGCGTCCATAGCTTATCTTCAAGCTACTCACATCTCCTTGGTAGTGCTAAGTGAGTAACGTCGGTGCAACACTTGCCTTAAGGCATCGAAGACAACTGTCTAAGTGTTTGCCAGCTGCATTAGAACAAAAAAAAGTATTTATCTCTTGTGACTACAAAGAAATCCATGTCACGTAAATATCTAGAGTTTTAATTAACCATTTAGCCTCACAGGCGTTTATTCAGGAATAAGAAATAAAATTCAGTATTACATAAGTTATTAAAAATTAAGGCCTTCCATTCCATCATAGAAAAAAACAAATGTTCTCTCTTATCTAGGAAAAATTACTACAAGGCTAAAAAAAAAAAACGACTTTTTTCTCCCTACCTTTTTTCCCCCTCATTCATAACCTTATTCTACTCATTTCAACCTTCTGTTTTGATTCCTGTTTACGTGCACCGATGCACGTGGAAAGCTTTTTTGTCAAGTAAAATAACACACTGGTTCAAGGCAATGGAAGGTCAGTCTGTTAGAAAATGTGGGAAAACTAGTTCAGCTTGGCCATTTTCGCGCGCTCGAACGTAGAAGCGGGAAAATGTTGTTATTTTTAGATGATTCTTTTCGAACAAAGAAAGCCACCGAACGGTGAATCATGCAACAACAAATGGAACGCAAACGTCTGGGGAAATGGAATATAGTTTACCTCTCAAAATTGTTTGGTTGTTTCATGACTTGGAGCACGTAGACACTGAATTGTATAGAATTAGCTTTAGTGGCATAATTAAGATAGAAGAACTGACTAACTAAAAAAAAAAAAAAAAGAGAGAGACAACTTGTGATCTTTGTAGCAATTGTTTTTAATCCACCGTGTCCAAAAACATTTCATAGTAGGATGTAATAATCGTTTTACTTAGCATTTTTATTCATTTCTCGAATAAGAAATATTTCATTTTAACTAGGCTGAAGGTTTTTGACCTTGAATGCTCAGAGCACTAAAAAAAAAAAACAATTTTTTTTATACGATTTTTTTTCTTTTGCCTTTCTGTCTAACTAAAAGAAATTAAATAATGCAAAAAATAATCTGAAATTTTTTTAAAATTTCAAAACTATTTCCCATTAATATATTATAAAAAATAAAATGAAAATAAAAAAACGATACAACTATTTCCCTTTAGTATACTATAAAAATATAAAAATGTTTTAAACTATTTTCCTTTAATATACCATAAAAAATAAACCGATAAAACTATTTCCCCCTTAATATACTATAAATAATAAAACGATAAAACTATTTCCGTTTAATATACCATAAAAAATAAAACGATGAAAAACAATAAATAAAAAACGATGAAAGTATTTCCCTTTAATATACTATAAAAAATTTAAAAAAAACGTTAAAACTATTTCCTTTTAATATACCATAAAAAATAAAACGATAAAACTATTTCCCTACAATATACTATACAAAATAAAACGATGAAACTATTTCCATTTAAAATACTATAAAAAATAAAACTATTTCCATTTAAAATACTATAAAAATAAAACGATAAAGTTATTTCCATTTAACATACTATAAAAAATAAAAGCGATAGATAAAAACGATTAAACTATTACCCATTAAAATAAAATGATAAAAACAATAAATAATAAAACGATAAATAAAAACAGATTAAACTATTACCCTAATATACTAAAAAAATAAAACGATAAAAACAATAAATAATAAAACGATAAATAAAAAACGATTAAACTATTACCCTTTAATATACTAAAAAAAAAATACGATAAAAATAATAAATGATAAAATTCTTAAATATACTTAAACTCTTTAATATACTAAAAAAAAAATAAAACGATAAAACTATTTCATTTTAATACTTTTTTAATAAATTTTCAACTCGTGAACTATGATAAGAGAATGAAAAATAGAGCAATAGAAAAATAACGTACAATTTTATTTAAAATATGTTAATCTGAATGATAATAAAACTTACAATCACAAAACTATTTTTCAACATTTAACTCATTAAGGATCAAATCCTTTTCCACTTGAAGGAAATGTATAAAAAAATTTATTTATTTGTACTTATAAGAATCAAGCAATCATATTACGGCAACAAAAATGAAAACGGAAAAAAATATTTTTATGCCAGTTAAAAAACATTCTGAAAACACATCAATATAATTTCCCAGATCTGAGTTGTTTTTTTTTTTAAGTTACGTTTACGTTTTAAAGTTTTAGTAAAGGCACGTCACTTTTGCAACTAAATTTTGGTTGCTTCACAAAATGTTTTGCCTGGTTTTTGGCATTTATGAGAATAACTCAAAAATAAAGAAGAAAAATGCAACTTTATTTTAAAAGAATAACTAAAAAGTATAAAAAATATCATGCGATACCATGTATATGTTGTTCTAATGCAGTTGGCAATACAGAGACAATTAATCTTTATGCCATAAGGAAAGGGCTGCACCTCTGTTATTCATTTAGCAGTACCCAGGGGGCACGTGTAGCTTGAGAATCTATGATCTATTAGACCGGGATCTACGGTTTAAAGTGGATTCCGAACCACTACAAACATTCATGGCATCGCTGGGACTCGAACCCGAAACCTGTGGTACCAAGCTAGCCACTCGACCATCAGGCATATATATATATTCCTCTATACGAAGTAACAAAAATTAATTGAAAACTTTATCAAAGAAAATAGAAAAAAAAAAAGGTATGTACTAATGTTGCAATTTCGAAATATCAATCTTGAAATGGTAAAATATATAACTTGATTTATTTAAAGTTATTAAATGGAAGTGAAAATATGGTATTAAAATATACATGATTAGTGTAATTTATTAATGTTATCCTTATTGTTAAGAAGCTGTAAGTAATTACATAAGGAAACCTAAATGAATCGTTCTTAGGAACTAATCAATTTTTATTATTAAATGAATTTATACAAGCTGCGATTGCAAAAATAAAAATACCCCTTCCAAACTAAATCAATGGCGACTAAAAAGAGTACATTAAATAGTAATTTTGGTGACAATCCCTTTGATTCCACGGTCTTCATATTGTAGTTGTTTTTCCCTCAACTACCTTATTAATACTAGATCCAAGATTGACCTTGAACTGTCGTTAATAGCTCACAGCTTTATTTCCACGTGCCGAGTAGAAATTGACTTACGACGACATCCATACATTTACACATTCGTTATGGTCTCTTATTCTCACAATATAAATTAAGGTTAAGTTAGGTTAAAGTTATTTCACATTCGAGTTAACTAGAATTTCACAAAAGAAAAATAACTAGGGTTTCCCCCCTTCCTTTGCTGCTAAAGAATCATCTTTATTTGTGTTACCATACCATTACCTAAATTACTAAATGTATAATTTAGTAAAGAACTTTTTGAGGTAAACTAAGAGGTTTTGAGTTTGTTTTTTAAGAGAGCTTTTTGAGGTTGAGTTAAACTTTTTTAAAGAACTTTACAAAAAAAAAAAGAATTTTTAATACCTGTAACTTGCCCCTACCCACTCACTAACACAAATATAATTTGAATTTCCTACACAATTTTCAAAACAAAAAGAAATAGTAAGACAAGAAAAGGTTTAAAAAATTCTAAAAAAGGCATACTATTTTCATTTTATAATTAAGAGAAATATGCTTATTAAAATAATAACTGATAATATTATTATGTGCTAATAATGGATAATAATTTCTTTGTCAATATTAAATTTCTTTAAGAAAAGTTTTAAAAAAATATTCTATTTCATTAGAATTTAAATCTGTATATTTCAATTCGATTGAGATTGAATATCTCTAAAAAAACATTGCTTATTTTCTGAAACAAAAGCAAGAATTTCAACATAAAATTACAAATTAATTTACTGAAAACGGTATTTAACATTCCTTTAAAAGATTAAATATGGCACGGCAAAGAATTATTGAAAGTGTCTTGAATTGTCTTTGAAAGTGTATATGATAATAAAAAAAAAGGATGAAGATTAATATTAATATTAAAGTGTGAAGTACTCACAAGCCAGAAGTATTTAAATTTTAATTAAATGCAAATTATATATCAGATTTAACTCAGCAAAACATTGTACTGGAGAATATTAAATAAAATAGGACTTATTTTTAAAAGCTTTCATAATGTTTCTTTATGCTTGAGAATTTCTCAAAATTTAAAAATATTATATAACAGGGAGTATTTTCTTTATTTTTGAACTATGTAACAGTGAATTAGTGTTATAGAAATGTAGTGCCAAGATAAATTTCATGAATTCTGGAATTGTATTAAAAGTAAAACCGCACCATTTCCGAATTTAAAAACATAAGAGTAGTAAATGAAAAAGATTAATTTTATATGGGGCTTCTCATTTCATTTATCTACACATGAAGCATATTAAATGAGTTATACAACATTTGCACAACAAATTATCTGACCACCATGATGGCCAGGTCCAACCACACATAATTTTTTACATCAAAAATATTGAGTACAGAAATGTAATTCATTAATTGAATACTCAAAAAAACTCATTTTGCAACTTCAGGTACCTCTCTCCCTCTCTTTCAGTACAAAATAAATACATTAAAAATTGTCTAAATTTTATCAGTATTGTCAAATTAATGGTAAGTTAAGGAATGTATTTATTTTGTACAATCCAAGTTTAAGGATGCATTGTTTTGTATGTTGCATTGTTGAATAAAGGTTAAATAATAAATAATATGTTGCATTGTAAGAATGCATTGTTGTTTTATATGTTTTAAATATAAATTGCTTTTGTTTACAATAATGAATAACACCAGAATGAATTGTTAAATTTAAATTTATGTAAATGCCATGTTTATGTTGTTTTATAGAGATATATTTCAATTGTTAAGATAGTCTTTGGTTTGGGTTGTCACTCTATGATTATATTGTGCACATTTTAGGCTAATTAGACTGGGACCTACAATTTAATATGGATTTTGCAGCACTAACCCTTCATGACACACCAGGATTCAAACCTGAAACCTGTGGTACTGTTAAGATGATCATGGATAATAATTGCAAGTATAATAGGATAAAAGTATATATAAATTTTCAATTGCCAAGTAACAAATTCAGAAATCAATTAAGACTATTAAGTTTTAAGTAATAAAATTTAAGAATAATACCTTATCATAATAATTAGGTTAATATTTAATAGCTTTGGCAAAACAAGATTTTAAAATCTTAACATTCCTTTTAAACAATCCTGTATATCATCTGCATATTTTTATAGAAGCATTTATTATTGCTAAATAATATTTTCTATTTGCTTGTGTAAATTTTGTCCCAAATAAGGAAGAAACATTTAAATTTCTATATGATTATAAAATTAATTAAAAGATTACAATATGGAACACTAACAAATTTTATAGATTTACTTTAATCAAATAAACAAAAAAAATTCTTATATATTAGAGGATATAATTCTTCCACAGTTAAGAAAATGCAAAAAATTTATATGCATAATTGTGAGGTCTTAAGTAGAGGAATTGACATATTTTTAAAATAAGTTATTTTCCTAGCATTAAAAATAAATTTTATTATTACAGACTAAATGTCTACTTTTAAAGTATTTAGCTTAATGTGGTATTTAAAACTTAACTTCTGAATATTTTTTGGAAGGGGAGAAAAAGAGATGTTGAATTTGTAGTAGAAATTCCTTTTATTTATTTCAAAATTTTTTTATTATTAATTTGTCTATCAATAAATAAAAGTTTGCAATGAAAGTCATAATCAAACACATGAGAAGCAAAGCCAATATAAAAATTATTTTTGAATTATGCGTCCTTAACATTACATTTTTTACATTCGCAGAAATACATGTGAAAATTATAAAATAAAAAAATTCATGAAACGTAAAGCAAATAACAATGTTTTCAGCTTTTATCCCTCTTCTGTAAAGTAAAACTCCTAAAGATGTTATTAAGAAAACCAGTTGTCATGAGGAAATTGTATGTTAAAAATAATTGAATCTCATTTTATCACATGCTTAATGACTTTTTATTTTGTAAATCAATTAAATAAGTATTGCATATTTCTGAGTGGAATCAATTTACATTTAATGAGTTTATATATATAAAAATAAAATTTTATCCTTCAATTTATTTTAAAATATTTAATTTCTTAACATTAAATCTAACTTGATATTATCCATTATATTAAAATAACTTGAAAGTAAATGTGCATTTTTTTTTTTTTTTTTTTACTTTTAAACTCAAAAATACTGCAAAGGCATTTTAATAGATTTCTCAAAAAATAACATTTATACACAATATGCATATATAAAAATTTGCTATTTTGAAAACAGCTTTGCAATTTTTTTTTTTTTTTTTTTTTTCTGATAAATTCATTTTTGTTACATTTTTGCCTTCATATGAAAAATAATCAAATGTAAATTATCAAAATTAATGAGGTAAAAGCTATTCATATAATATAAATAACCTTATTTTCAACTGAGAAAAATCAAAATATAATTATGTAGAAATTGAATTGTTATTATTTATTAATTATGTATTTCAATTTAAAATTTTAAAATTTCAGATTACACAAAAAAAATTTAAATTGTATATATATTTGAATGTAAATAAAATTAATATTAGCTTTTATGTAATTAATATTTAATTATCAATTATAAAAAATATCAATTAGTTAAAGAGGAATATTAAAAATACATATTGAAGCGAGTTTTATTATTTTATTAAATTATATGATTTTCATCAATTACATTTAAATGTATATAATCTATAACAAATTTAAAATATTTTTAAGAACATATAATAAATAATATACTAGCAATATAGATATAAAATGATAGCCTTTCAAAAAAAATTTCCAAACTCCTGTGAAAAAAGCATATGATACAGAATATTAAATTCAAGATTTAAATATTATAATTAGACGTATAAAAATTTTACTTAAAGTAATTCTAACAAAAAGTAATAAAAACATTTTTTAATTAAAAATAAATGATAAACAGAAACAAAAATGAAAATATCTAAGTAAGATAAATATTTTTTAAAATAAAGAATTTTTTAAATATATTAGTTTTTGGACAAATACAGATAAATGTAATGCAAGAAATTCAACAAATAAATATAAATACTACAAAATACTGTAATAAACATCAAAAACTCTTTTTTAAATAACCAATAAGGGTTAATGAAGGATACATGAAAAAACGTTCTATAGATAAATTAGTTAATTAGACATAATAATTTTCCCTACTCTTTGTTTCAATACAAAACAACTTGCATACTAATGAAATTTAAAAAAAAATCTTTATTTATTTTTTTTTTTCTGCCTATATGCTATATAAATGCTTAACGAAATAACAATTCTAATAAACATCAAAATTCTATTCATTCTAGTTTTTCTGTTCAATAAAATTCAACACAACTCAAAATTATGCAAACCAATGATTTCTGAGAACAAATATATTTACTCAACTACATAACATATTTCTATAAAATACTTTCACAGCTTCAAAAGTCAGCTAATATTATCTATTTTACAATGTGCCGTTTAAAAAGGATATATTTTAGTTAAAAAAAATAATTAATTGTCTGGAACTGTTGTAACAGCTTCATGAAATGCTTTAGCAACATAATCAATATTTTTAGAATTCAGTCCACAAATACTAATACGGGCATCTTTTGGAAGATAAATATGACGTTGTTCAACAAGAAACTTGACTTGGTTTGCTAGAAAAAAAAAGAAAATATATACATAAAGTATTTTAAAAGATAATTTTTGCTTCAACAGTCTTAAATATTTTTGAAGCAAAATTTATTGATTTATTTATTTTTTTTTTTTTTCTTCTTCAGATTCATTATTGATATTATGCAAACTAAACAACTTATTTATCATTAAGGCAGAAATTTAAAACTATTAAAAGTAGATGGACTACAAATAATAAAAATAATCAGCTGATACACTATTGAATTTTAATTAATTAAAATAATTTACTTAACTAATTTAAGTAATTAATAAAATTAATTGTATTTAATTTATTGAATTAAAAATTAATTAGAGTTTTAATTCATTTTTACATTTGAGTTATCTCAAATGTAGAAAAAAAAAAAAAAATTATTACATTTATGGGAAATGAACTTATTAAAATTTAATTAAAAATCGATATAAAATAAGAAATCTCTTTTATTTTATCTTTTAAATTCATTAAAATCTTTTTCAAAATCATCTTCATTTTTCAACTCTTTTTTCTTTAAGAAAAATTATTACAAAAAAAAATAAAAAAACATGCTCAAATGTAAGCAATACAGTATATAAGATGTCACAAATTATAAAGTTATTTTATAGTTAAAGTAATTAAAATTAAAAAAATTATTATTTTCCATAAGGTTAAAAAATGTTTTTGTTTGTGCTAAAAATATAATCAAATGTAACATGAGAAAAAAAATGAAAAAATAGTTCTTACGAAAAGTCCAGTATATGAAAACATTCCAATTTGTGAAACTATATGGTCCCATGTTCCTGGAGTTTTTAACTCATCCAATTTTGCTTTCAAAGCAGCTCTCATTTTGATTATTCTTCCAGACATTTCTTTGATATGTTCTTGCCTTAAACATAATTTTTATTTTATTTTAAAAGTGCTTTACACAAAAATAGATAAAGGATTAGGGCTAAAATTAAAATGTTCAATACAATATTCCTTTTTTATAAAACACAAACCAGTAGGAACATTTTTAAGCTGCTCTTTGACACATTTATAATTGGAATAGAAAATAAAAATGCTAACATTATTTTTATCTGTAAGTATAAATTTGATTTATGATGACTTACTTTGATTCTTTTATATTTTGTTAAGCAATTGTTTTTTTTTTTTTTTTACAGTAGATTCGAATACTTATTCTATTAGTAAAAGTATAATAGTATATTTATGCCAAAAGAAATACCTAAGCACTCATAAGAAAAGTACATACTTAAAATACCATAACATAAGATATACCCAATTCTTACAAATAATGTTTTCGTTCAATTTTCATGCAGCAATTGCTGTGCTTTGGAGATTTGAATGGATAGCTACATACAAGATACAAAATGACAGACATCTGAATGACAATTTGTTCCATATATAATTATAATGAATTGAACTTTGTTCATAAAAAAGTTTAAAAAGCTGAATTAGTTTGTATTTGTTTGAAGATAAAAAATGTTGATATACTTTTGATAAACTTTTTAGTAAGGAAACAAAAAATTGTCATTATCCCATTAGCAATTTGCTATAAAATGAATCAGAATCTGTAACAACTTTTACATTTAAGACTGATAAGTCTATTATTGAAATAATGAAAACCATTTATAGTCATGATAATTAAGATGGGCATTCAAAGATATTTTTTGGTTTAGGATTACCCAAAGGAAGTTCTTTTAAGTACATTCATGACTATAGCTTAAAAGCTGCATTACAATAATAATAAAAAGAAAAATATAAAATCCACATTCTACATTGGGTTACAACAACATAAGCAAAATAGTTATCGCCTATAAATTTAACAATGAGTTTGTTGCTTACTTTATTATAACCAGATGTAGCAATTCATAGCATTCTGAAGGCTTGCAACCATGCAACTTTCACTTATTCTTATTTTTATTAAATGAGAAATATTGATATTGTAACTTTAAGCACTCTGATGTTTGCGAATTCTTGTATTATATTTTCCTTTGTTTATAACTAACTTTTCCCTTGCCTTTCTTGATATTAAGCCAACATATAATAGCCTTGAAAATATCTTCCGATACGTCTGGTCGTCCTACTTGTTTTGATAGATTTCATTAGAACAGTCAGTTCTCAAGAGTAATTGGCATCCTTTGCCAATAATGTTTTCGATTCAGTATCACTCAGAATACACAATCATATGTTGTTTTTTTATTTATTTTAGTATTTAGAAAGCAAAAATATAACAGCATTTTCTATTTGTCCTTTTCTGAGCCTCTGATTCTCAATAATTGTTTGCTGCCAGCTTAGTGACATATTCTAATAAATCTTTTGCAACTTTAAAAGCTTTTTTTCTGTCATATTTTTTTTTAACATCTTATTTGTTATTCATAGCATTACATCAGAAAAGTGGAAATTTTTACATGATGAAACCCAATTAGTAGCACTAAACGACTCATTTTTGAAAACCTGGGACTAACAAGACATTGATAACATTAGGTCATCAATGTTTTTCTATATCTAAGTCTCGTCTTCTATTACAAGTTATGTACACATTTTAAAAAATAACTCATAAAATAAAATCTAGAAGTTTTTAATGAAATAAAAAGAAGAATAAATATTTTACATACAGATATAGTAAGAAATCATGAATCTTATTAAGATTCAGAATTATTTTAAATATATATATATATTTGGTCTGAACTATATTTAATAAAACTTTACTTAGTAAAATTTACCAAAATATATATTCAAAAATAATTTACCATTCACCGAACAGCTTTGGATCATTGAGTACTCTTGAAACAATCAAAGCTCCATGGCAAGGTGGATTTGAATAATTGCCTCTTACTAGCATAGTAATTTGTGCACGACAGTTTACAAGGACAGAGGGATCTTTGACTACCATAGTCAAGTTACCAGCTCTCTCATCTGCAAACACAAAAAATGCTATAATACATCTGTTATTTATATTAACATGTTCCAAAACATTTAAATATAAGTTTAAAAACCATGCAAACTTTTATTTTGTTGTACATGTATACTAAAAATGAATTTCCATATTGGAAAAATGGAAATATAAAATACTATTTCAGTTAAATCAATTATATGGATTTTTTTTAAAATTTTACAGATAAAACATATTACTTCCCCAATTCTTTTAAATATGGTAAAGGAAATTTATATAAAAACTTAATAGTTTTTAAGTTAAAATTAGTTTCCTTTTGAATCGTTTTCTATTTTCTTTCCAGCATTGCATGCATCTTATATTATACTTACTGTATAAACCAAAATTTTTAGCAAATGATTGAGCACAAATAATTTCAAATCCACGGCCAACAAAATAGCGAACAGCCCAACTGTCTTTCTCTAGATCACCAGTTGCAAAACCTTGATAAGCACAGTCAAAAAAGGGCATCAGTTTCTTTTTCTAAAAAAGAAAACAAAATGCAATATTTTATAAATTTGCAATTTTTTAAAGTAGCATGATTTTTTCAAAGATAAATATATTGCATTAAATATTTATAAAACAAACAAAACAAAAGTTCTATTAAACACACTTGAAATTATTTTCTTTCAAAGATACTTTCTATAGCTTTTGAATATTATATAAATTAAAGAAAACAAACTTCTGCAAAAAATTTTAAAAAATGGGAAAAGAATAAATAGTATGACTAAAAACATAAAATTTTAAATATTTATAATAAATTTTAATAAACATAAATTTTAAAAAACTGTACATCATACAGACGAAGAGAGATACTATTTAAGAAATTATAATTATTTCAAATAAACATTAATTTCAAATGTTATAAATATATTAAAACACTCAATAATTCCAATTTTCAATTAAATCCATTGAAATTCTGATAAATTTATACATAAATAAAAGTCTGATTATGTTTCGATTTTTGTGTACATAACAAAACATGATTTTTAAGAAAATTTATAGATAAGTAATTTCAACAAAACTATTTACAATCTGAAATCATTCAACTGGCAAAAAAATTTATACATGCATTGTTATATTTTTCTGACAATATGAAAAGACAACAGGTTCCACTTCTACAACACTTGAAAACACTAAACACAGTAATTTGCTTTCTATTAAATAGAATAAGAGGTGGGAGGGAATGTGAAAATTAATGCTTTTATTTAATTTCCTAATTTATAAATTTAAAAAAGGTAAAACTAGTCAAACAAGCAATTCATACCTCCATTAAATCAGCAATTTCTTTCCATTGTTCTTGAGTGGGATCCACTCCAGTAGGATTATGAGCACAGGCATGAAGAATAACAACTGAATCCTCAGGAGCATTCTAGAATACAGAAATTTCAAATTAAAATAATCTTTGTCTTCAGAGTACATTAACAGAAATGATCATGAATACCACTAAAATTTTATCAAACTGTGCATGAAACAAACCAACATTATTTTTCAAACTACAATACAAAATTTGTTGATAGATTTTTTTTGTCTGTGTGTGTGCGCATTTGGGACATTGAAATATAAAGATGCAAAATAAAAGTGCTTCGTAAAGAAAATGACAGGTAGTTTCTTACTATATAGTGTTATACTGTTTCTTAATATATATAGTGTAATATGGTTGTATTTTAGCACTGCCTGCAGAAATCCTATAAAAAGTTTAAGCATATTTATTTATGAAATAAATAAATATGCTAGATATGAAAATATATGAAAATATTTATAGATATGAAAATATTTATTTATGAAATAAATAAATATGCTATAATATAAATAAATATTTCTAGAGTGTGTAATGTAAAATTTTAGAAATAGGAAAAAAATCAAATTTTTTGTTATGGTAAATTTTGGAATGCAATTATCTTTAATTATTAAAAAAATGCACAAATGATGTTATTAACAGTCACAAAACAATTATGCAAATATTAAAATAAATCTTTACATACAGCATTAGCAAATGCTATTTTTACAATTAATTCGTCAAGCCATCTTCTTAATAAAAAAAAGTATTTAATTTAAAAATAAGATAAGTTTCATTTCTTCAAATAAAATATAATGCTTATTATTTTATTTTAATGTTTATTATAATAAAGAACAAGTCACAATATTATTTAGGTGATAGAAAAACATTATAAATAAATTTAATGTGGTATAACAAACTTGGCAACATATAAAGTAGTGATGACAATGGCAAAAATCCTGGGGTGATTGCAAGTACCACTTTCTGATCTAGAATCAGATTTTTTTTTTTTTTTTTTTCTTCTTTTGACAAAGGTGTTCCAAATTGAAGCCTATAACACATTAACATCCTAAACACACACACATATTAAGCATATTTATTTCAAAGATAGAAAGGCAAAGCTACATTAAATGAAAATTTTCAGAATGTGCAACATCAAATTTTGATATGGAATTTGATAAATGATATGCATAATGCAGCTTACGAAAAAAAAAAGAATCAAGAAATTCCATGAATACACAAAAATTTTTTTACATAAAATGAAACAAAAATTCTCAAATACTATCAATATAAAAATGAAAGCATTTGTGTGTATATTGCTGTAATATTAATTTAATAAATCACAACACAATGCAATTACAAATAATTTTTATTTCATTAGTTTAAATTTTTTTCACCATACTGTATGATGTTTATAAATTATAGACATTAAGTCAGAAATTAAATCTAAATATTTAAGTTAATATATCTTGGTTAGAAATTAAAAATTACAATGAAATATAAAGATTAAAATAAATCTTACTGTATGCATTTTAAATTAAAATATGTTAAATATATATACACATACACAATCAAAACGAAACAAATTATAAATGCTTTCAAATATAGGATTTTTGGAAATTAAAAAATTTTGAATACATTTTAAAATGCGAAACAGAAAAATATTTGATGTTTTCTAAAAATTATTTGCATTATGATGTTGATTAAAATTATTACTTGAAACACTTCTATTTATGTAATAAATTCCATATATAAATAAATCTGTTGCAAGAATATGCATAAAATCACAATTAATTCATAGAAGCAAATATGCATAAAAGCACAATTAATTCATATTGTATCTAACTATATGAAATAATTAAATTTTATTACCAACCAAAAATTTGTTTTTGAAACATACCTCTAGATCTTCTTTCATGCCCTTAAAATCTAAATTCCTTTCAGCTGCATTCCAATACCTATAAGTATGGCAATTTGCAAAACCAGCATCCATGAAAACCGTTCGGTGATTGGCTACAATAAAAAAAACAACATTGATTCAAGAGTGTTATAATAAAAACATTAAATAAGATGTGACAATGTTTATTATGATAATCAAATACTGAAATTTTGAACAATTGTGTAGTATAAATTTTACTTAATAAAAAAAAATTTTACTACATAAATACTGAAAAATACATGGTTTTAATTAGAAAAATTTAAAATATTAATTAATTTGAAATATATAATCCAAATATTCAAAAGCAGTTTACTATTTACATTAAATATGTTTTAAAAAATATTCATCAAAATTATTATTATTCGTCACTATTCAAATATCTGCCACGTTATTTAAAAAAAAAAAAAAAAGAAAATTATGATTTTAAACATTTAAAAAACTGGAGCACAACAACTGATATGAATTATTTTTCAAAATAACAATAATATTGAATGAATTATTATATAATATATAATAATTCATTAAACTAAAATCTTTTAGAACAATATTAACAATAGAATCAAATGGGGAAAAGGATATTTAAATAATGCCCCCACATTTCATCTCAAATAGAATTCATCTTATAATGAACTATTTCTTTTTTTTCCCTTAAAAACATATCATTTATAAAACAGGAAGAAATGAAAAATATCATCAATCAATGTCATATAATTCAATGTATGTTCTTTTTAGTAACTGACAGACACATATAAAATGAAAAGAAAGAATTGTGGAAGTTTCACTGTTATTCTTGTTAAATTTTCTATAGCAAAATAACTTCAATTTTTTTTATGTATTTAATTTGCCTTAAAAACTTTTTGCACATGTTTTCAAATTGTGGTTACATTTGTTTTACATAATAAAGTTATTTTAAAAATATTAAATTTAAATGAATTTAATGCATTAATGTACTTTTAAAAGAATTTTTTTATTTAATAACTCATCACTTGCTGGAGATTTTATAAAAATAATAATAAACTAATTAGAAGTTTTTCAAAAAATGGCACCATGAGTAACAAAAAGATAAATATGAATACTTACGCCATGTAGGAGCTGACATATAAAAATCTTTTGATTTAACACAATGAGATAAAAAGTCAGCCCCAAGCCTTAAAGCACCTGTTCCACTTAGAGTTTGAACACCCAAAACCTTAGAAAAGATAGATTTAAAGATTAATTGCAGCCTAAATGATTAACAAATTTATTATTCTTTTATACAAACAAGTAATAATTACAGCAAAATTTATCATAATATGCAAAAGATATTGAAAAAACATACCTTGTCTTCTTTGAAAACAGGATTATCTTCACCTAATAACATTTTAGATGCAGCTTTGCTGAAAGAATCCAAACCTAACTGACCAAGATACTCATGATTTAAAGTTTCATCTTCAGCCAGAGCTTTTTCAGTCTTTCTGACAACAGGCAACACCCATGGTTTACCTTCATCTGTTCTGTATGCTGAAATGAATAAATGTATATTAAAAATGTTGATTGTAGCAAATTTAATCTGTAAAAATATTAGGAATTGAAAAAAAAATCTAAAAAAAGTACAATTAATAAAGAAACAGTGAAATTCATAGTTACATTTTTTCGTAATAAATTTAATCCATAAAAAAACAGTGAATTTTTTAATGATTATATACATATCATTAGATAGCTTATGTAATAAAGAATAGTTCTAATCATGTTTTTAAAAATTCATATTAAACAAAATAGTATGAATAACTAAAAAAAAATAATATGAAGATTTTATAGCAAAACATATATTTCTTATATCTACAGTTAAATGTTAATAGACAGATGGTTTTGCAATAAAATATTTTTATCACCAAAAATTGATTTAGTGGAGCATTAAAATGATAAAAAAAATGTCTTTCTTTATATATTTATTTCCATCTCAATTTAGCTAAAATCTTAAAAGTTAATTGAAGGTCAAAACACATCTTTTTTCCCCTTCAACTTCAATTTACTGGCCTCTCTGCCTCTAGTTATCTGGAGAACTGTTCATAAATTCATATTTTATCACAAATAAAAATTTTAAACATACCAATTTAGTAATCTCTTGTCATGCTTAGTCGTAAAAGTCGATTATTACTATTATATAACATATAAGGAAATTATAAAATACACAAGTATAAAATGAAATGAACTACTTTTACATCATAATAACATATTAGCCTTGTTTTGCAAATGCTTTTTTTCTAATAAAATAAAATTTACAAAAAAAAAAAACTTAATTTTAATTAAAATGTAAAAAAAAAGGCCATTACGTTATTTCACTAAAAAAAAAGTATTTCCACTGTGTCTAACTAACTGACCCATTAAGTACTCTGATAATTTATATGACACTGAATGTATGCAAGATACCTTAATGCTACATGGGGCTCCAATACAAGTTAAGGCGTAAAATCTAAATTAATAGCTTGGATCACTACTTTAATAGCTTGGATCATTCTTTCAAATAAACAACCTTAAGCTGTTTTGATTTATAAGGGTTCTTTAAAATGATTTTAACAATTTTTATTAATACATTATGTACTCTACATTTTTATTCTGTTGCATATATAAATTATAAAATCTAGTGACATTGTATAAAATATGAGAAGATTATGAATTATTTCAATTTAAACCAAGTATGAAGTGAGAAATAAAGTGCTATATTTTTTTTTTATGACAGTATTTATCAAACCAGACAAGCGAAATTTTATCAAGAAAAAAAAAAAAAATTGCAAAACATTATCAAAACTTGATAACCAATGTAAGAATTACTTAATCTGAAAATTTCTACTGATATCCATCCGAAAAATATGTTTTCATTTTCCTCTTAGATTTCATAAAATTCAGAGATTAATATTCTGGAAACAGATTGAGAAACTTTGGAATAGATATTTATTGCAAAACACAAGTAGTATTTATCAAAGTAGATATGACCCTTCATCCAACACACAGACAAAAAATAATAATAAATTGCAAAACAAACATATTTTTAAACTTATAAATTGCTGTGACTTTACTAAAAATTAGATATTTTTTAGTAGGAAATAATAAAAAATAATTATAATATTTTAAAAACTCAAGCAATCAAAATTAAGAATATTGATTTTTCTGCATTTTTAATTAACAAAAGTTTTTCTTTTTTTTTAATTAAAACTGTATTACACAGACCTTAATTTGACAATGATAAAAAAGGTTTTCAATTTTAATTACTTTTAACAGTTTTTAATAGAATAATAAATGCTATTAGCTTTAAATTAGTATTATTTCATAATATTTTTTTAATTATAAAAAATATAATTCGATTGTGCCCTTGTGCTCGATTGGGCCCATTCGCTCCATGGCCTTGTCGGTTTGTCCCTATCTCGATCAATAGTCAAATATAGCATAAAATAAAATCAATTTCAATTTATAAATTTCACAATAGCACATGTAAACTTTAAATTAAGCATAACTGTCAGTATTTTGACAAAAAGAACAGGGAAAACTTATCAAAATTTTTTGTCAAAAAAACATTGACAAGAACTAATTGAATTTCTAAATTTTTTACTACAGGGAGGACAATATAGATATAAAAAATTATAATAGAAAAATATTAATTTTTTTATATATAAACTTTTAAAAGAAATTATGTTTATATCTATTAATTCCATCTTAATTTGGAAAACATTCCTACTATATGCAACTGGTCAAAAAAAAAAAAATCATGAGTAATAAATCAACAAATAGAATGCATTTATTAATTTATTAAAAGAATATGTAATAAGTATATACACATGGAAGTAAAATACTTTTAAGTAATATGACTGACAAATAGAAAATTAAAAAACTGAATTTATCATTCATTTTTTTAATTTTCTATGTGTAATACATGTTTTCTATGTGTGTTTATAATTTTTCAAGTTTTTTTTTTTAATTTTTAATTTACTTAATAGTTTTGGACAAATTGGGGGATATTTACGTGCAATTCTACAGAATACAAAGTCAACAGCAGTAAAAATATCTGTTTTTAATCGTACATAACTACCTAGCTCAAAAAAATGTTAAAATATTTAAATTAATAAAAAAAAAAATTGTAATAATATGCTTATAATAGTAACAGAAGATCAAAATATACAAAGTTCAAAGAATTTTTAATAGAATTTTTTAACTTGGTTTTTTTTTTTCACATTTATTTAAAAATTGTTAGAAGAATAATCTATATTCCTTAAAACCCCAACATTGTTTAATGTCACAAATTAATTTGCTAGTTAATACAGAATTATTTAGCTTTAATACACAATTATTCTTTTTATTTAAAACTCATGATTAAATATGATTTTATGTGAATTTTAAAGATAATATACATACATAGTCCATCAAAAATTTGTGATTAAAAGTAATTAATATTAATGAAAAATAGAAGACATATTTTTCAATGTAAAACATCAAATAATAAAAGTATAGAATGATTAGTTTTAGAAATTGTGTACCACTATTGTAAACCACATATAAGTCTTCCAATTAAAAAATAATATACATTATTTATTATATGGAATCAAAATATATTTATGTTTGCAAAAATCCAAAAATATATGAACATTTCCGCATAAATATTCATATTTAAAAGCGTAATTTATTAAAAAATTTTTAGAAAAGGTAAATTAATAAATATAATGGAAAGACTTCCGGAAAAGAATATTTCAAAGATTAACTCATAAAAATTCGAAAATTAATCTCTTACCGCCAATTCCTAAATCTACTTTATCTGCAAAAGCATCTTCTTTATACGCTTTATTTAATGCAAATATTTCGACAGGCGGTGCACTTTCAACACATGCAAAACGAGACATTTTTTAATGTAAACTTCAATGAAGCGGCTTAAAGGAAAATAACCTCAACGTGACTTATCCTTACTTCGACCTCGACGGTATTATCATCATCAATGTCAGGTTTCCTTTTTTCTATTACCGAATACCGGCGCAGTGGGTCACTGTGACGTTTGTGGCAGTCGGAGATCGTACGAGAAATAAAAATAAAGAACGTGTCGTAAAACAGATGATAAATATATCGCTTCGCATTATTTTCGTTATCATTCGTTCAAGGAGTCAAATATTTTATCGGCTGATAATCGATAGCTTTAATTCAAAATCATTCCAAGAGATATGAAAGCAAAAAATATAATCTATTTAATCAGAAATGATATGAATAGTACACATAAATGATATCCCATAAAGGAACAAATGTACTAAAAAGAAAATTATTACACAAATGTAAGGTCTATGGTAAAATAAAATGAAGTGCCAATAATAAAAATATTATTACCACCTGTATAGCAAAGCAATGAACATCAAAAACCAGAATTAGTTTTAATTTTATTTTATCCATCAAACAAAACAAAACTTTGCAATAGCTAGTAAGTTAATGTTAATATCAACAAGACGAAAATGCATAACAGACATCTGATCTTGTAGTTGCAAAAGTTTTTCAGATTTCCTGCACAGAAAGAGTTTCTTTGACGTTTGTGCTCCAATTCAAACAATTGATTGCAAGAGGGTGTTCAAAAAGAAACAGAACTCGGAAGGGTAACAACAAAACTCAAAGCTCATTTGGTGGCTGAAGAATAATGGCAGATTCCAGACAGAGATTTCCAAGACATTCTTTCCTGCAATTGAATTCCATGGAAATTCGATGTAATCCCTACGAATTTCCATGGTCCTAGTTGTCTAATTGGACATCCCACCCAAAATGGATATTACATCAGCATATCTCAATGGTACTTTGATTGAAGATGTGTACATGATACAACCAGAAGGATATCAAGGTGATACTGTTGAGACTTAACTGTATTTAGATGCTCCGTCATATAATATATAGTTCTCGGTAAGAAAGCGCACTTCAGTCGCCACATGTTTTGCTGCAGGCATCTTTTCTCAGTGGAGTAAACATTGTTCAAGAACGTTGTGTCTACAGGTACAGAAAAGTTAGCTTGTCATTTCAAATAGATCTTATACAGGTTGAAATAATCAGAAAGAGAGTGGAATAAGTGTTTCTATTCCTTTTTAAAGACTATGAATTGTCTCATTCAAAACATGATCTGTGCATTTCTTTTCCACCACGAAAAATTACCTTAACTTGAACTGTATGTGGATGATATGCTTATTATTGAAAAGTACGATTCAGCAGTACGAGAAGGTTTAGGGTAAAGGATTTTGATATGGCTAGTGACATCCTATCAATGAGAATCACCAGACATACAGATGGTTCAGTAGCTTTACAACAAACATCTTGTACTGAAGAAGTGCTGCAGACATTCAAACCTATTACTATTATAGGAAAACAATACCTTTGCACGCGAGTGTGAAGCATCGCGTTTAGTAATGCAGAATGGAGCATCAAGAAAGAGGAGAGCTACAAAATTCCATACCTGCAAATCATCGGAAGCATATTGTACCTCCCTGACTCATTTGTACAGTACCAAAATTCCATACTGTACCTTGAATTGACTCATTTATTGCTACTTAACTGAGTCAGTTTAATGAAAAGCCCTCAGATCTTCAGAAGCGTGAAGCGCATTTTCCATTTCCTGAAAGTCATTAAATTTTTCACCTTGTCTTTCAGAAGGATCACACAACCAGGAAAAATATTTGCTGATACAGATAAAGTTGCAGACCTTGTTGACAGGAAATGGATACGTTCCTATTTTGGCAGAACTAACGATTTCATGGTCTTGAAAACAGTACTCTGTATGCAGTATCCTCTGTAGAAACTAAATATTTGGCTATAGCTCAGGTCATGAAAGAGGTGTCATGGATTAAAGGACTGATAGAAGAACTGTGTGTGTGTAGAACTTTGCACCAACCCCTATGAACATTTTAGTTTATAACCAGGCAACCTTGTTCCTGGCAAATAATCGAACAACCTCTAAAAGAAGCATATATGTAGGCATGAAGTATAATTTCATTATCGGCTGCGTGGAGAATAGAATTCTTTAATTTTTATAATTTTTAATTGCAGCAATTTTAAAACAAATTTATTATTTGTAGAAATTAACACTTCTACATGATGTTTTTGAATGCATTAAAAATTGTAAAAATAACGAATTATTATAAACCAAATTAATTTATTCGAATCAGTAGAAATTAAGAAATTCTGTAAATTTTGTAGACGGCATTAAATTCTGCATTTTATTTGAATGCATTATGAATTAATTTTAAATGATTAAAAATGTGAAAAACATTCAGTTGATTTTAATGTGTTAAACTGAAAAAATATTTAAATGTATTATATAAATTATAATTTTAAATTTTTTTTTGTTAAAGTACTAAGTTGTATTCGATCAAAAGCAAATGTGAAACGAAAATTGAAGATTTTATTGAATAGTTAATTAAAGCAATTAAATAAAATGAAGAAAATTCTAAATAAAGGCAGTACTTTATTTATTATTGCATTGGTCAGTAAATTGAGTAATTCACTATTACACCATATTCGGTATTTGATATATTGCATTAGTATTTATATTTCTTAATACAAACATTACATTTTGTCTTATTTGATATTTTTCAAATAACAATTTTGTATTACTAAATTATTTCAAAAATAACCATAATTAGAATTTAGAAAGTTTTTTTTACTTTACTTAAAAATATGTATGTATACTATTCTTTAAAAATTCACATAATTCAATGATTATTTATATTTTGACATTTGAAGCTTATACGTAATATATTACAGTTTATACGGAGCCTAAAATTCTTGCATTTAGTATACGAGTATTAGAGGATTATACAAAAAAATACTGATAAATTTACCTTTTATATCGTATAATTAATAATGCACATTGTTTTATAATAAAATATAAAAATAACGTTAAGTTGTGTATTTTCATATACGTTACTAAATCATAATAGCTTTAATATTTCTTGCTTGTAATTAAAAAATGGTATTATATTTTAATATGTTAGAATAATATTACGCAGAAATGTTTATTCTAAAAATTTGAATGAAAAGTTATTAGACAAATTTCTTCAGAAATAACATTTTTAATAAAGTTTGATGGCAAATAAAATGTAATTAAAATTTGACGTAAAAATTAATATTCATTGATGAATCAATTATACCGAAATGAGCTCATTTTTTTCCAATTCCTTCTGCTCGAAACTAGCACTACTAAGCTTTTACGTCATAAAACTTTTCCATATGACAAAAAATGCGGGGCAGTTACCCCTAAAAGGACTCCCGGAAGCCCATGCCCTCTCCTCATCCCACGTTGGTTGGTTGTTCGTGACATATATCAAAAGAACGTAAGGCCCCACCAATGTTAAGCATTATAAGAAAACCATGACATAAATCTTCACTAAAATCTGTACAGCTCTTACCAAACGTTTTCTTCATCAGACGGTTTAGTATAACTACCACCTTCAAAATTGCAAAGTTTCCTAAGTTATTCCAAAATTCCAATTAGATTATCGAACGGAATCCAATACAGAGGTGTAATTGTTCTTTTTTTTTTTTCTTCTTCCTAAAATATTTAGTTTTTAAAATTTATGAAAATTTTAATACTTTGCATTTATACCAATTGAATTGACTCACTTATGAGTGACAAATTTTTGTTTTTATTCGTACTAATACAATTGCACAAAAAGACGCCATCAGAAAATTTGATAATAAGAGACATAAATTTATGTCTCTTAAGATAATGTCTTTTAGATAATGTCTAAAGATAATGTTTTTAAGATAATGTCTTTTAGATTATGTCTCTTTAGATAATGAGAGACATAAATTTATGTCTCTCATCAATAGTTTGGCTGCTTTCTGGATTTTATTCCATAGTACATGTAGTATGGAACAGTTACTAAGTTCTCACGTCGCAGAATTTCAATCAATTAGAAGCCTAATCTACTGACCACTCAGTTTCTGATTGGTAGACTTTCTGCTCCGTATTGTCTTAAGATTCTGGCGAAAATTAAGCTTTAAACTCTTCATGCGCTAGAATAGAAAGTTTTGTTGTTATTCTATGAACAAAGAAAAATATTTACAATTTATTTGAATATATTTTAATATTAAGTTCTAAAAATTCCTAAATGTATGTAACCAGAAATTGTGATGGTAGTAGTTGCATATTTAGTTAAGAATCCTTAAACCATTTGGGTATTTACGAGCTTTAATTAAGAAAAATCTTTTTGTGATCCAATATTATCGTCTCCTATAAATGCGTGCAATGAACTACAATGGTTTTATTTGTATTTGACTATCTATAAATGTAACTTAGAGTTTCATATCACATTACCATTGTTGTATAACTAGAATAGTCCTTTACCTTTAGTACTCGTTATTAAGATCTCTATGCTACTATTAGCAATCTTATAGCATGCACGAGAACTTACTGAGTGCTTACATATTATTGATTCTGTAACTTATCAGTTATTTAGAGACCAGATAGTAAGTAGCACATTACGACTCTGTTCCAGATTAAAAGTAAAATTACTGTTAAAATAGAACAAAATGTTTCTTTGTTTAACAGTCATTCATTATGACTGGCATTTGAAATGAAATTTCTTTACTGGAGAAGGTGTAATATTGGCAGGACGATTTAATTCCTCCACAGATTAGTACTTGTATTCGAAGATTTTTTTTTTTTTCTTAATTATATGCATTAGTCAAAACTAAATTATTCATTTGCATTACTCATAAAAGAAATAAATTAAAATATGATTTAAAAGTATACTTAATATGTGGAAACACCGCAACAATATCTTATTCAAAAGTGATTAATTAAATATCATACCATAAATTTCCAACACATTCTGTATTCTGAAACAAACACACCAACGAACAAGTAACTGGTTCCTACTTTGATGTCATTAAAAGGAAAGAATAGCAGTGGCAAATTTTTTTTTTTTTTTAAACATAACTTATTCACATTTGCATAACATCTTAAACTATGTTAACTCATTACTTAAGCTTGCGATTCTATTTCCAAACAATGCATTAACTCCTTAATGAATCATGTTTTTTTTTTTTTTTTCAAAACAATTAAAAAAAAAAAAAAATCAAAAATATGCGATGTTGGAATTACGACTAGTAAGTTTTTATTCTGTTATATTTATTTATTATTATTATTATTATATAAATTCAAGTATAAATCTAACTATTCCAATTAGAATCAGAACTATAATCCTCTGATCTGCTGAGCTTTTGAGATCACTGCTATTATCCTTCAAAATGTTTCCATCTTCACTTTAAATAACTGCAAGTTGTAAAAGTAGCATGCAGCTCGTCAATGGGCGGCTGCCAGCGCTGTGGCCTTTGGTACCACAGGCTTTAGTTCGAACCCTGGTTGTGGCATGAATGTTTGGCTCGGATTCCATGTTAAACTGTAGGTCCCGGTCTAATTAACACAAAGTGTGCACAAACTGACCGTAGAGCGACAAACCTCGTCAATGGGCGGCCTGTTGGTCAATTGGCTAGCGCTCTGCCATTTGGTACCACAGGCTTCAGGTTCGAATCCTGGCAGTGGCATGGACGTGTGTTAGTGGTTCGAAACCCACGTTTAACTGTAGGTTCCTGTCTAATTAGCCCAGAGTGTGCATAAAATGACCGTAGAGCGACAAACCAAACATCAATTTTTGGGTATTAAATAATATCGTGTCAAATGTCTGTAAAACAACATAAAATGATTGTTACAAGTTGTACTACATCGTAAATATTTGTCCTACAATAAAACGTGGTAGCTCAAAATACTCGTTTTAGTCCTGAATTAAAAATTAATTTTCTCACGAGTTAACTCGTGTTGTTCCTAAGTGACACAAATATGAAATACCTGTATTCTCCTTTAATTTTAGTACAATTCGCAGACAATTTCAAATTTCATGCAATTGTGTTCGCTGAAAATGTTTTGGTACTTTTCGTTATAGGGTATTTGATATTGAATGAGAAAAAAAAAAGCATACCTGTGAATGTTGTAATTACTTTATTTTTTGATAAACCAAATTTACAGTGAAACTATAGTTCTCCAAGTTTCTAAAGATGTTCTATTGCGTGCCCCTGCTGGGACTTGGTCAATACCTATACGGTATTCCGGTTCCTGCCTCACTTGTGATAATAACTCAAACACTTCAGTTATCCGCTGATACAGTAGCTACAAGTCCTGGGAAAACAGAGGCACGACTACTTTGTCTTTAACTCCATAGGAAAAAAAAAAAAAAATCACGGGTTAGATCAGTGGATCTCGGTGGCCAACAAAACGATGACATATTGTTTGATCCAGCGATGGTGTAGACTATAGTTCAGGTACTTACGTGTTTTTATGCCAATGTGGTGGAGCACCGTCTTGCTGCAGATTAAAGCTGGGAACCCTTTCTCCAACTGAGGCAACAACCACTCTGATAGCATATCATAGTAAATGCACCCATTAATTGATTTTTCACTAAGAAAAAAAAAGACCAAAAACATTGTTGTAAATGGCGCAGAAAACATTCACCGTAATCAGAACGGAAGAATCACACTGGTCTTTCATTACACCATGTGGATTTTCCATGTCCCAAAATCGAAAATTAAATCAATTAACTCTGCCAGGAACGTGGCTTCATAAGTAAAACACAAGTTTGTTCGCGAAACAATCTACCTCCAGCATATCTTGCAAATTCTCACAGAGAAGTTATGTATCGGTAATGGTTCGTAAATTATAAATTACATATCGTCACTTCAGTTTTGATTGCTGTTCGTCTTGGGTTAGTTTTCTTACATAAGCAGTCTGTGCGCTGAAACTGCTTCCCCCAACGTTCGAGGTTGCGACTATGCGGTGGCTCTTTACCAAATTTCTTGCGAAAATGTCTTTGAATGACGATAATGTTTTGGTGTATTCCAAAATACAATATGCTTTCTCCCTGCATGGATGGGCGGCCAGATGGCCAATTGGATAGCGCTCTGGCCTTTGATAAAACAGATTTCAGGTTCGAATCCTGGTGGTGGCATGGATGTTAGTGGTTCGGAATCCACGTTAAAATGTAGGTCCCGGTCTAATTAGCCCAAAGTGTGCACAAAATAACAATAGAGCAACAAATCAAACCTACATGGATGGCGCGATTTTGATTAACAATGCTTCTAGCGGCGCTTTCATAACTGGAAGATTTTTCGCTGTAGCCAGATAAAACTTGTATAATTGTTGCTTTAGAATTAAATTGTTCCGGCTAAATAAATCAATTACAGAATTTGTACTAAGCTTTTTTTGTGTCCCATTGAATATGAAACACTCAGTACATCACCCTCAGATTTTCGTTTTAACAATGACATCACAAACAGCAATATAAATCAGGGTTGGAAATTTGGCCAAATATTACAGACGTCAAGAAGTGTCATTGGGCCAATCCTATGCAATGCATTCATATACGATCTTCCTCAAACTCTATGCATTTCTTATTTCTTTGTTTTCTAATTCAACTATCATTGACTAAGGATTTCATTTTAGATTTGCCATAATAACTCAGCAACATTTTTTTAGACTATCTTGGTTCGGTTTATTACTAATAAAACTATAGCCATCAATTTTAGGAAAAGATTACTCAAGGACCATTTGTGATGATCTACTTCAACAAACTTATAGACTAGACATCTGAAGTCTATATATGGAAAAAAAAAAAAAAAAATATCATGGAACTCACAATAGAATGCAAATTATAGAAACCATATTAAATACACCAAAAACGAAATTTTGGAATAAGATCCATCTCTCTCCCCTCATTGGAAAACATTGAAAATTAACTGTAACAAAATCTTTGTCTACAAGCAAATACCCCTTTCCATTTTAATAATATAACTTGGTTTTGAGGCATAGTTGGCAAAACCAATTAAAACAACCTGCAAGTCCTTCCAAATTAAGTTTACTGAATCATCAGAAATGAAACCAAGAACTACAAACAAGTGACAATGATATATATCAATACTTTTTTAATCATTGCAATAAGTTGGATAATACGTCTCCTTTTCATAGTTTTTAACAGATCATTTCTTTGACATAATCATTTATTGTTCCTAAAATAGAGTTTAATACAATTTTTTATAGATAACTTTAAAAATGAATATGATTTCCAGGATTATTATATAATTTTCATTTAATAAACATTGACTGCAGATATAGATTCAATCAATTTCCTTGAAAATTTGCTAGCTCAGTAGTTTTTCCAAGAAATTGTCCAAACACTCATAGATGTCATAAAAATCCTACAATTTAATTAAAATTATTTAATTTCCAACAATAGTTACTGAATTCAGCACTTAAAAATACTGATTTTTATTAATAATATATAATCGTTAATTTACTTTATAGTATATTTCAACTTATATACTGTTTTAGATAAATTTTCTTAATATATATATAATTAATTTTTTGTTAACATTATACTTCTTTAATGCATTAATTTATATAGGAAATAAACATTAATTCATCATGTTAAGCAACTCATGTCAAGTTCATGTGTATATTAGTATTTCTAGGTTGTTTTAATAAAACATTATGTATGATATGTAAAAGCGTTTTTCAGTTGAAATATTTAGTTACCATTCTATTATGTATCATAATAAAAAAAAAAAAAAAAAAAAATTGCATTCAAAAATTACATTCAATTTACAAGTAGCATTTTAGTACAAATTAAAATATCAATTTAATTTTATTAATTTATAATTTAGTTTGTGCAAATTACCAGAAAAAAAAAAAGATTAAAAAAGAGAGAGAATTATAAATCACTAAAGTGCTTGAAGACAAAAAATAAACAAAAACGTTTCTATTGTATAAAAAAAATTGTAACAACAATTTGTTTTCAGATATTACATCATGTTTAAATACACAAGAGTAAAAATTTATTTTTTAAACCATGTGTATAAATTAATTTGTCTATAGAAGCGAAAGGGGTTAGCAAATGTTATTGCAGCACTTGAAAAGGTACAAGGAGTACTAGGTGTTGCTGGCAGTTATATAAATTGTAATCTTTATCAAAATGAAAATGCACTGAACTTTTGATAAGAAATATTTGGTAAGAATGTTGATAATAAATATAAATATTATGTTCACACTTTTTTCAAATGTTGTTTTACATAAAATCTGTTATTAGAGGGGGGGGAAAAAATCTACCTTTTTAATATATTAGTTAGATTTACTCCCCTTTTTTGTTGGTTAACTTTGAGATATGCAATTCTAATTACTTAAAAAAAGAATACTGAATTTGATATTACGGTACTAAGACATTAATCCTGAAAATATGCTGATATAAGTTTTTTTTTTTACAAATTGTTCATTGATATATATCTAATACTTATAACAATATATTTTTACAATTTAATTTAAATTGATAGTGATAAGAAACACCTGCTCTGCAGAATGGTACTAATTTTTTCCTTCAGGATTACAAAATCAAATAAATATATAGTGATAGAAATTTAATATTTAATTACTTTATGTTTTTATTTTTTAAAATGTACATTTTACATTGTAATTTTTAATATAGGCAAATTATTTATTAAATTTTAATATTTTTCATAATTATCAAGTAAAAAGAATCAATTGCCTAATTTAAATTTTAACTTTGAAATTGTTTAACGTATTCTAAGTTATTTAATATGATAAAATACCAAGCCAATTAACTCTAAATGATTCTATAATTATGTAACCAATTTCTTGTGTAAACTAGATTATGAAAAAATAAAAATATATGTTACATTCAATAATTTTCTTTTCATAACATGTTTTTTATTGAAAGTATGAAATGCAGAATACAAGTTAAAAAAAAAAAAAAAAAAATTTTTTGGACAAAAATGGACTAGCACAGAAGAGCTCAATATTGATTAATTTACATTTTAGAACACTTGAAGAAGTGAAGTTTCATAATTTACATCCACAAGTTTGATGATGTTTTGATTCTTAAAAAGTGAATGGAATTTTCAAATTTAAAATTATTTGATAAGTAATTTAAAATAAAACTTTAATAAAAAATGGAGTTTAGAATTAAATTAACTTTTCTTCTTAAAGTAAATAATTAAGCATTAATAGAATAGAGCTGAAGAATAAATTCAACACAAAGTGGGTTAAAAGAAAAAAAAGATAGCATATTTTAGCAGCCTCGGTGAACTGATCAGTACAGGACAATGTAATCTTTCTGTTTTGCTGCAGAATCCAGTTTTAGTAACTTGCAAAGGCCTAAATTAATGATTTTATTTAACCTATTTTTTATATTTTAATATAATTTACACTAACTTGCCATTTTTATGAACATGTTGGAAATGAAATTTCCGATATCATAATGAATGTGATGGTAGTCAATAACACAAGCCTGCCAGATTTGTTTGAATTAGTCAATAAAAAATACCACAAAATTAACATAAAGAGCCCCTTATAAAGTGTGTTTATCCAAAAAAATGTCTTTAATTTTAGTACAGAGAGAGCTTTACCTTGTTTGTGAATTTACAAAAAACTTTAAACATAAAATGGCTCATAATAAGTTGGAATAAGGACATCATGTTGAAAAATGGCATTTCATAATTCATGTGATCAATAAAAATAAAAAATTAATTATTAATTAAATGATAACTTTTTTGTCTTTATTATATCATTTACCAACGTAATTTCTTTTGAATAAATGTGTAATGTCACCAAAGAGATTTAATAAAGCCACTATAATAAAATGTGCCTTCAAGACAATTTTGCCATAATTTGGATTATATATGTTCATATGACATTTAAAAATGGATGTACGATTATGAATGAAAATGGATAACTTTACAGTAAAATTTATAATGTACACATTAATTTAATTTAATGTCTATTAAAAGATAAACTACTTTTCCATGTTTTTTCATCACTATAAATGATATCATACCAACGTCGGTAGCTTTCAATATGCTGCCTGCTATTTTGGATATAAAAAACTTTTGGATGATCCAGTTTGTTAGTTTTTCTTAAAGCTTCTTCAACAAATTTTGGCAATGTTTGAGACATTTCATCCATCAACGAAATATTAATAGTTTCACGCAGATAATCGTTTTCTAGGGCTGCAGTAACTCTTTCTTTATCAGCTAATTGCTTTTGCTGGAAAAAACGATAAATAACACTATAATTTCTATCTTCAGAAACCAAGATTTTTAATTAAAATAAAATTGATACAGTTAATAATTGACTGATATTGATTTAAAAGATCATTATTTTTTGTAAAGAAAATCAGTATCACTGATTTAAGACTTTTTGATATGTAGAATAAACTATTTAAATTGAGGATATTTAAAAAAATATTAATTATGCATCAGTAACAAACTAGAAAATTCAAGTTTCATGGACATGTAAAATAGTTTAAAATTTATTTAATAAATTTTAACAAACACATCTTTTAGAAATTTTTATAAATGCTTGAAAAAATATTTTGTTTTTAAAACTATTTTGAAAATTATAAATGCTTATTAAAGCATTTTAATTTTCTAAATTAAAATGAAGCTTTTAAGCATTTTTAATTAGCTAAATTTAGATAAATTTTACAACTGTAAACTTTTTGTAGCATACAAACAAAAAAATGTTTTCAGGAAACCTCTTTTGTATGTATTAAATTAATAGTTAGTTAGTAGACATTTATTAAATTTACTTAATTTTTAATTGAAACCGAATTTTTAAATAGAATGCTTTTATGAAGCATATTAACAAAAAACATAACTTTAAACACGAAAAAAAAAAATATTGACGTGATTAACCTACCTGCATCAACAGATACATAGGATCCTGGTACAATACTAACATCAATCTAAAGATGATGAAAATAATGTGAAAAAAAAATTGATTAAATAAAATAAACTTGGTTACTAAAATTAGAATTTAATGAACAATTAAAATATTATGGTTAAAAACTAATTATAAAACAATAAACAAAAAATTTTAAAACTATTTAATATATTAAAACTAACTATTAAACTATTTAAAAATTAAAGTACTTTTTAATTCCACTTTAAAGTTAAGATCATTGCAATTTTACAACATAATTTAACAACTCCATTTTAGCTCAACAACTATTCGTCATCTTGGTTATATAAACTGAATTTTTTTTTAAAAGTAGTTTTATATTTCAAAATATTTTTATATGTTATTTCTAAAACATGAACATCTAATAAACTAATAGTTTTAAAATTGGTTTGATAAGGGTAATGCAAATAGAGCAGATATGGTCTTCCACCATACACCAGTAGTAAATTATAGCATTTCTAAACTGTTATAAGTTAAATTGATAAATTATGCATGATTTTGTTTAAAAATATTTTCAAATTGAAATTTGATGTTTTTAGTTTAATAAAAATAATTTCACTAAACTTTAAATGACAAAATTTCATAAGATTTTTAAATAATATTCATTGTAATATACAAACAGATGTAAATAAAAAATAATACTTATGACAAAATCACACTTAAATTAATTTCACATAACTATCATACTTTCTTTTATAATAATTTCAACAGAAGTATTTAAAAACTTTTTGGTAACAAACAATTATGATCTATACATGAGTATAATGCGTATTTAAGAACTTATAATAAATGGTAATAAGACTACATGAACATATAATTTTTCTTATTGTAGTTACAATCACGACCTGGTGACAGTCATGGTTCTTTGAAAGACATTATAGATTTTTTTGTCTAAGTGGTGCCACTATAAAATGGTAAATTAATGATGCAAATTTCGAACTATAATTTCCTGTTGCCATACTGATTGTAGTGATTTTATAAATTTTCTAAAGGGCAAAACAAAAATGGATGCATTTCCTTTTAAAAAGTATTCTTCTATAATAGCTAATGCTAACATTGAAATGATTTCATCACAAATTATTCATAAATATAATAATTGAGTGTTTCAATATTAAAAACTGCAAGTGCCTCTTAAATAATATTAAATAAAATAAAGATTTATGCAGTACATCTGTTCAAAAAAATTTACATATTTATCATGTTAAATCTAGTTTATGAAAATTGTTATGCTATGAAAATTCCATATAAATTTGATTTCATGATGAACAGTATAAGATCTTTCTATATTTTTTAAATACAAATTAATATTAAATTTAACATTTTTTGTTTCAGGTCAGATTAATAATTAACAAGAAATTTGGCACAGATTAATTTTATTTATAATCTAAAAAGCCATAAAAAAATGAAAAGTCTAGAAGAGATAAGAAAATAATCAAAATAATTATAAATTTTTGAAATAAATAGTTAATAAACAATTTATTTAATATCAGTAATTATAACAAAATTTAAAGGCTGAATATAAATTATTACGAGGAAAACGGAGAAGCCAATACCTTAAAAACGCGCTGGCAAAAGTCTCATAAGCTGTACTTTGATGCTTAATCCAATTAAGGTTGCTAAACTACAGTGAGTTATAGTTGGAACAAATTGGACAGCACAGTAATTATTTTCATCATCTACCTGTAATTAATAAATATTTTTAAAAAATTTACGATCTACAAAAGATGTACAATAAAAAAGTATTAGAATTTCAACAATATTGATTTTCTAACAAAAATCTTTGATTTGATGTAAAACCACATCTTTTAATCTTTCAAACTGCATTGATGTGGAGAACCAAGCACTCAGAATTGATGTTGGGTTCATACAAATAACTAAAACCTCAAGACCTCCCATCACATATACGTCTTGTTAAATTTCATTAAGCACCTCAATACAAAAACTTCTGAAAGATGCATCTTTTAAGCAATAGAAAGTCTGAATTTATAAGGTAATTATTAAATAGTTTAGTTTTCAATGTGAACAATGTTACCAAATTATTTTTTTTTTACCTGGCTTTTCTTTTGATAAAATCTATATATAGTCTTCAGTTCTCAGTGTGAATTCAGTTGACTTTAGAAAGAACTATTTTTTTTTCACCTGAATATTTTTACTAAAAATTAAGCTTTGTTATTTTCTCTGTTTTTCAGTTAAGAAGTTCAGTAGAATGAAATTGAAAATGATTTTGTTTAAATTTTTTTATCTTCAACTTTAATCCATATTTAGAGCTTATAAGTAGCTAATTATTATTGTATTGAGACTTGAATATTAGAAACTGACAAGCTTGCTCATAATCAAATAGTACATAAATAACTTATGTTTTCCAAATTTTTTTCCATATGGAACAAGTTGAACATTAATATGAAAATATTGTGCATTTTTATTGATAAAAAATAATATAATAAAAAATATGATATAAAAATAATACATAAAATTAATATTATATAAAAAAAAATTAAAATTTCTTTTCATAAATTACAAACTTGTGCAGTGTCTTAGTTAATTTATTAAAGGAAATTAAATATTAGGATGAATGATTGATATTTCACAATTTGTGTATTTGTAACTTAAAAAAAATACTTTATTAATCAAAGTTAAAATTTGATATTACCTGGATTAGTTCCAGTTGAACAACTTTAAGTTCTTCTAAAGTCATTGGATGTTCTGGATCTAGAATATCTCTTATGTAATTTGGAACAGTTAACAAAAAAACTACAATCCAGATATTTCAGTTTTCATATAAAAATAATAAACACAAGAACTTGGCATAAGGTTTTTATCAATTATATACTAACATTTACAACAGCATTTGTTGCATATTATTAATAAAAATATTAGTCCAGATAAGTAATTTCATTTTATTTGTAACTTCTAATCTACTATTTTCATGGTTTATTTTTAAAACCTGACAAAACAAATGTACTAGAAAATTGGATATTTTAAGTTACAGCCCTGAGATAAATTGTCTAAGTATGACATTCTGATTTTACTGAGCATAGTCACTTTAAAACAAAGGGTCACAATTATTTTAGGAATATTTAAATAAGAGCCTGCAATTCACGACTTTTCACAAAAATTTTATCACAATAAATATACGCGTATAAAGAAGTTTATAATCCGAAAAAAATTAAATTTACGCTGATAAAATTTTTAACAACAAGTCTAACAGAAAATCATAAAAGTATGATGAGAGGTTAAGATATAAGATACCGTTGAAGTTAATAATTACTAATTTATATAAGTTGTGATAACTTTTGCTAAATATTTTTAATTTATAATTCTAGGTATTACATTCAGCAAAGAGAAACTTAATTATAAGAATAAAAATATGAATATACAGTTTGTGTATATCATTTAAAAAGGAACAATGATGGAAACAACATCTAATAAATGTTTTATAAAAAATATTGCAAAGGATATCAAACACTTCTCGAGCATCAATTGGTAACTGTCCCCTTCGAAAATCTTCTTCTTTGAATATTCTGTCAGGTAATCGTTCATACACTACAGGATTTTCATTTTCCATAATGTCGACGAGAATTTTAATTCAGGAGTCTGAAATTTATGCTGTTATTTTAGTTTATTTATTGAATTAACGCTATGTTTTTTAATCAAGCTAATTCGATAGTTTTAAAATAATTAAAAAACTTACACCTAAATGTATTAATCTCACGATTTCAAACTATGCAATATGAAACTGCAATGTAAATAAACACAAACGAGTTGCAGTTAACAAATTAATGTACTGTATTTATTTATATGTTCTAGAATAAAATTCGATACTGAATATGATCTAGAACAAATATTAAATCATTTGATTTAAGAAAGTTAATATAATTACCTAAAAATAATTATATTATTTTAGTAACGATACATAGTATTATTTCAACCACGTGTGAAAATAAAGAGACTGGAGACAGACGTACCTGTGGGGTAAATATACTCCGAAAACTTCCACATATTCATTTATGTTTAAGAATTACATTTCTGTAGTAGTATCAAATTAAATTGGGTAAAAAGTGAACATTTACAATTATTGGAATTTAAACGAAATTAAAAAAAAAAAAAATATCTAAATGCAATTTAGGCAGTACAATTAGGATAAAAACAGATTGTTGATTGAATTAAGATATGGCAACAATAACGATATCAGTTCCTTTAACTATTTTTATTTATTTACTTTTATCTTAAGTATCCTTTCGCTAAACAGCTTAAACTATGATTAGTGATTATGTACAAATTATTATGTTTATAACTTGAAGTTAATATATTATTTATTAAACGGAAACTTCAATAACTATAAAGTAAATATAAATATGTCTTCAAAATCATCTATTTCGTTAGGAAGTTTTTTTGTTTTTAATTCTTCATATTGTCGTTATGAAAATGATGTAAGTGTTTGCATTAATTTAATTACATTTTTATGACTTAATTTCTTTGAGTAGTAATATTTAAGTTTTTTTCACTTGATCTTACCCAAGTTTTTTTGCTTTTAGTAAGTTGTCATTTGTACTCAAAGTAGATATGTATGCAGGTTGCATAATTTATAGTTAGATTTTCAAAATTATTGTACCGCATCAGTTCCAAATACTTTTTGTGTAGTTTTAGAAATACGTGTAAAAGAAAATGTATGATATCCAAAAAAATTGGTTGTGTTTTTGTAAGGAAATACTATTAGACAAATAATAATATATTTTCTCTCTCTTTATTTTCTGTTCTTATACATTTTTTAAAAAAATATACTTTTAAAATTGTGCTTAATTGAGTATTTACCTAAAGGTAAATACTAAAGGTCTACATTGTGATTTTAGAATTTTTATTTAAATGATCATGACTAAATTAAGAAATAAAAATCTGTAGCAATTAACTAAAGAAATTTTATATAATTCTTTTATCATATGTTTTAATATCATATGTTTTTCTTTTATTTTGCAGGAAAAAAAAAAAATACTGTATTATTATCCTGCTGAAATAGATTTAAATACTAAAGTGAGAACTGTAGGCTTGTGTGAGGCTGTTATAAAGTTTACTGGGTGAGTAGCCTTTTATTAAAATATGTTATTTATATTACCTTTTTTATTCAGTGTAAATATGTATTTTTTATAATGTATATTAGCATTCATTAATGTTAAAAAGCATATGTTTTTGATGATCAAGTGTTTTATATTTATCTTCATCAAAAAAAGAAACAAATTCATTTTAAATAGCATAATTTAATTTAAATCGGCAGTTTTTACAAAAAAATATTAAAATAAAAAATATTAAAATGGCTTAATATTAAAATTTAAATTATCTTCCATGGATAACAAAATATATTTTTTTTTTAAATTGCTAAATATTCAGTCGTTTAAAACATTAATTTTAAATAATATTTTGGCTTGATTTGCTACATACATTATTCTAAAAATAAAAATACTGTGTTCATCTTATTGGTCGATTATTACAATCTCATTAGCTGAAGTACTCTTAGCTGGCATTTATATTTAATCTTCTACTTATATAGATTAAAAGTTTTCATAAAACAAAAGACTTTCAATCATTTTAATGTATTGCATAATTTGATAAGTTTAAATTATTAAAAAAATAATTAATCATTTATTAATTTTTTTTTCAATGATACAATGATTTGTGGTTTTTGACATAAAATATCATTATTAATTATTATTTTTTTTATTCTAACAACTTATTTTTCTTTGAAATATTTTATTCATATAAGGTTAATGGAATTGTACTAGCTTCACATAAAAAAAATAAAAATATAGTTAATTTTTAAAATAAAGAATTTGATTTTTAAAAGAAAGATTTTTATTTTTGTCATGTTTTTATTTTATAGAACTTTTGGGACATCACCATGTGAAGCTTTACATACTCAAAAAACGAAGCAAGTGTTTTTAGAACCAGAACCTGGTTTTTGGATGGTGATGGTGAGAATAATTAATTTGCATTATATTATTATTTTGATGAACAATCATAAATTTATCTTATTTAATTTTTTTTTCCTCTTGTGAAATGGCATGATTTGGTTAAATATTAAAATATTTACATAGATAAACGAGGCCAAGTGGCTAGCTCTCTGGCACCAGGTACCACAGGTATCATGTTCGAATCCCGGAGTGCCATGGATGTTCGTAGTGCTTCAGAATCCACTTTAAACCATGGGTCCAGGTTATAATAGATTCGTAGAGCATTGCTGGGATAGTGTTACTTGCGTCTGTAGCAAAAAACTCTGTAAAAACTCATTTTTATCTTCAAGCTACACATGCTCTCTGGGTAGTGCTAAATGAAAAGTTCAGCCTTGCAGTGTGCAGCCCTTGCTTAGGGCATAAGGATTAACTCTCTGTATTGCCGGCTGCTTAGAACAACAACATTGTTAAACATTTTAACTGATTTCTTATAAATTATACAATCAAATGATTCAGTTTTTGAATTTTTTGTATGTATGATATGAAAGGTTTTGTCATTTTTAAATGTTTATGAACATACTATGAACATTTAAAAATATTTTTAGTAATATTTGATGTGCTAGGTAAAAAATGAGTATGTAAGAGTATGTAAGCTAAAAAATAAATATTTAAAGAATAATTATTGCTACAAAATCTGATTAGAAATAAGAATGGCAACCCTGATATTATGGAAGGTTCATTTTTAAGATCAACACATTGCCTTGATTTGGTGAGTTTTCGTAAATGCTGTTTTGTATTCATGAAATAAAGGGAAAATACATATTCCAAGAGAAAAAGAATATGTAAAAACATAATGAAATATAAGTTACTAGAAGATGCAAGAAAAAAAAATTCAATTGCTAACTATAATAAAGGAAAATTAAATAATTTTTTTTCTTTTTGCATTCACCTACTGATTTTAATTTTTTCATGATTAAAATTTTTATTTCAATCAACATATATGAAAAATAATCCTAATAATTATAATAAATAAACATCAACTTTATATTTCTTTCTTTGTGTAAAATTAGTAAAATAACAATTCTAGAGACAATAACGTCATCAAAATATAATACACTAACTTTGCTTCTTTAATTTTCATGAAATGATAAATTCAAGTGTTTGATCAATGTCTTTCACATTCAAGCAATTTGTATATAATTCAACAATTTTGAATTGAATAGGAAAGCAGGAAATTAAAAAAAAATATATATTAATTTAAGTAAAAAAAGGAAATTTAGTTGTATCACTTAATTGATTATATGAACAAGTGAAAAGTTAATAATCATATAATAAAACTCATTTTTTTTTTTTTTTTTTAAACCCTTGACTAAACTTGATGTATAAATTTTATACCCCTAAACTTGATGTATAAATTTTATTTGAAATATTACTAATAAAAGAAATTGTTAAATTGAAGAAAAGGAATCCTCCATCTATATATTTCAGAGGTTGGAAATTTTAGGCATAGTGCATTTTCAAAAAGAAACGAAAAATTAAATTTTTGCAAAATTATCAAATTTAATTAGTGAAATAAATGGATTCCTACATTTGTCGATTTAATCCACAGCTGTTCCTTTAACCGAAAAGTGCTGTATTTTTATGAAATTTCATTTCAATTATTGCATTTCAATAATGTTTTTTAATAAACTACCATTTTGTTTGAATTTAAACACTGCTTTTATTTTTTGTTTCCATAGATATTGAATGTGCCTTGTCAACAGAAAAATAGAGATGGTCAAATCTTTATGGAATACTTTCCAGATGAAATTCAAGATCATATCTATCAATCCCTTTTGTTAAAATCTTACAGAATGTTTACAGTAAGAAAGTTATTTTTTAAATACTGATGATAATTATAAATAAATGTGTTTATATAAATAAAATAATAACAATAATTATGTAATTTGTTTATGTAAGTAAAAATGCTAATAAATAAATACAATTAATTATCTTTGATTAATATATAGATATAAATTTCTATATAAAATTCTTATTTAGTTATTTTTTTCTTAGCTTATGCATGGTACATTTAACAGCATAGTTGGAGAACGGAAAGAAAACGTAGCTTTATTAAGGAAAAAGTTGAATGAATTTTATGAGAACGTAAGTTATTATACCTTTTTTATTTAAAAAATAATATAAAAATATTTTTAATTTCAAAATTATTTTGAATATTTTTAGAACTATTTACTAAGGGGAAATTCAAGTATTTTTTTCTCTTGCTATAAAATTATTCTGTAAAGTAGAAATCTGAATGTGTTTTAGGAGAGTGTAAGTTTATTATATTTTTCTTTGTTAAATGATAATTTATAATATTTTAACAATACTTTTAATTTTAAAATCTTATGTTTTAAACTAATTTATGGGGCCGACAATTTCTATAAATTTTGATAATAGAATAACAAAATAATTAAGTAAATAATAAAAATAATAAGCTATTCATGCTTATGAAAATAAAAAAAAAAAATGTTTCAGTTGTAAAAACAATGTTGCTACTGTAAGCATTTTTATGTCAAATTCTATTAGGAAACACTAAATATGTTTTTGTGAAAAAATTTAAAAATGTACAAATAAACTAATTGAAATTTCTTTTCAAAATGATAATCATTTAAAAATATTAATAATTGACAGTTTTATAATGTAGTTAATGCTGAATGTAAGCATTTATTTATTTTGAGTTTTGAACAATTGTTACTGAGGAAATATTCAATAGCATAATTTATATTATAATTGTGTAAAATGCATTATTATTTTTTTAATAAATTTATTTGTATGCAGTCAAATATATACTTTAAAATCGAGACTTATTTTTATTCTAGCTTTTGTTTATTCATTTATTTAACCACCCCTTAAGTATGAAAAAAATACTTTCTTTATTTTTTTCTGTAATAATATATGTATATTTAAGTGTTTTACATTGATTGACAATTTTTCAATAACATATTTGCTGAATGCTTTGATATGTAAAAAAATTTGATGTAAATCAAATATAAATCTTATTGTAAAATTTCATCATACTATGTTAAATTCAATTTCATTTAGATGGCAACATGCAATTTTATATAAAAGGAAAGTTCTTAACTGCAATTGCTAGTTAAGTGAAATTAATTTAATTTGCATTTCTCTAATAGTAACTTTGTCTTTCCTTTTTAGCTTTACTCTAATTATTGCAATTTTCACAAAAGCAATGGGCAGTAATATTGTAAACTATTGAAGCTGTATGATAGAAACAGATGCATTTTCTAGTCTTTCTCTCTGAGTCATATCCTGCATTGGATCATTTAACTCAAAGAATCAATTACTGATGCTGACATTATATTGTTTTCAAACTTAAAGAACATTTAATAAAATTTATAACTTTTATGTACCCGAAGTACTCAAAGGCATTTAAGATTTGGTTTTTCTTGTTCAATTAATCTGAATAATAATAAAAATTATTTTATTTAGTGCATGCTTTTTTTATGTATATTTTTGAAAAGTTGTTTTTTTACAAAAAATTTTTGTTTATATTTCAATCAAAAATAAATAGTAAACAGTGATTGTCTAAAAATTTTTAAATTCATAAACAGGCATTTATTTATAAGTTGACTCTTTTAAAATAAGATTATAATTTGCATGTCAAGTAGAACTAAATAAATAATTCAATTGAAACTTTTTTTTTTTTAAAATTGCAGGGCAAATCAAAAGTGTATGTTGAAATTTAAGGGATATTTTAATTTTGTTATTTATTAAGTTAATTTTTATTTACTTATTAATTTTGTTTTTGTTAATTTTCTAACAGCATTAAATTTCAAATTGCATCTAGCTATAAATTTTATCTAAATGTAAATTGATATTTGGTAATTTTTTTTTTTTTGTTTAGCATTTACATTATTGTTAGTTTTTGACCACTAGTTTAAAGAAATGTTAATTGCTTGATTAGAGCATGCCATTTCCTTTTCTTGATTGTTTAAAATTAAAAAAAAATCCTAATGAATTAAAATATGAAAGTTATGATATGAGTTTTTATTTTTATTTTTCTTCAGTATCTAATGAATTTAAAGTCGAGTGATGCTGATCTTCTGGATATTTTTCAAGGGATCCATTTTTTACCACTTGAACGTAATTCCTTTCTCAAAATTCTCTGTTTTATTAATCAAGTTGAAGAAAAATTTAGGTAATACTCTTTTGAAAATGCTATTTTGAATGAAAAAACATATAGGAAGACTTTTGTCTGCTAAGTAGAGATTATAATATACTCTCCCTATTTTTTTCTATTTTTAAATGAAAAAAAAAAAAAAAAAAAAATCAAATTTCATTCAAAAAAATGTATCAAAGTTTAATCAAAAACACTATTATAATAATTTTCAACAAACTTTACTTATTTCTTTTATATAATTGCATGTTGTCATATAAACATTCTATTTTTTTTTCTTTGTGTGACTGATATATACTTTCTAATGTATTCACTTTAGTCTTTTCATAGTTTAGCATTTGCAATATTTTATTTTTTTCTTAAAGGAAATATTTGCTCAGATTATGCTTGTAATTTGTAATCTTCAAGTTATAATATATCCAGATTTAAAAACTCATTGTTAATTTTTTTTTTTTTTATGGAAAGTACAATATGGTATAGCAAAAATAGAACAATATTAAATAATGATTAACGATATAGATACGATACAGTTCAAATTCAATAGTATGGTTTGATTTCTTTAGAAAGAAAACTTGAAAATGAGTAATAAAGATTGTTACAAAAAAAAAAAAAAAAAAGATTTGAGATAAATTATTATAATTATTAAATAATAAATTATCAATATTAAGCAATAATAATAAATATTAAATTATTGCTCAAAATAAAATGAAATAAAAAATAAGCTCATTTTTGTGACAGCTATATTTATGAGTAAAGACTTTTTTTTTAATGAATTAAATAAATAAATTTGAGATAGAAAAATGTGCTTTTAAAGGTCGGAAATATTTTTAATTTTTTTTTTAATGCTTAGTTTAAGAAACTTAATTCACAGAATTTTTTTTTTTTTTTATAAATATTTATTAAACTTATCACATTGCATATATTTATTTTTAGTTATGAGATTTTCCTGTAGTTGCTTACCCACAACGGTTGAATTTAAAAAAGAAAAGAATACAAAAATATGTTAAGAAATCAATATATTATTTTATCATAAGATAAAAATATAATTATTATTAAACCTTAAAATTTCCTTCTCATTTAAGCTTTAAAAAAGTTAAATTATAAGTTTTCCTAATTTTAGGTAAATTTTGCAATGAAATTGTTAAGCCTTTTATTTTTTTAAATTGGAATATTATACGAAATAACAACTGAGCTTAATCATTTCAATTATCATAATTTTAATAATTTCAGATATCATTTTGAATTGATTTTTTCTCATTTATAGGTAAAAATAATTATAAGAAAAATAATTCCATATTTTCATTCTTATTAGCATTTTTAATAGTATTATTAGTGCCTTTATAATAGTATTTATAATATTACTACTTTCAAATAAGATATAAAACACGATTCAAATTTAATGACAAATTGAATATTTACTTAAAAAAAAAAAAAAAGGATGGCATTGCATTTTATGTTTTGCAAAGGAAAAGATTGAATAGTACAAATAACTAGTTTGATACTTATTATTGAATTTCTAATGCTATTAAAATCACAATCATATGTTCAGGGATTTTATTGCTAATGAATAGTTGACTATATGTGCAATTTTATTGTTTTTGCATTTACAAATGTGGATTGTTCTTAAAAAAAAGAAAAAAAAAAAAAACCTCTTTGAATGATCATCTTTACTTCCTTAACTAGTAAAAGAATAAACTTCACATGAATTATTTTATATTAATGTAGTTTGAAACATGAAGTATGTGAACTAGAACTAGAAAAATAAAATAATTTAATTTTTTACAAAATATTCTTATTTGGTATATTCCATATGTATTTAACAATCTTAATTCTATCTTATTTAAATATTTTCATTTCTGATATGAATATAAATTAATTTTTAACTTAGAAAGAAATTTAATTACCATGTTACTAAATTGTTTATATTATACAATGTATATTTATAAACCTTTAATCGAATAGTTAAATTTGACATCATTGATATATATAATTTGTGACGTGTAAGGGCAAGTAAATATACAAAGCTTATTCACATTAAAAAACTAGAAAACAAATGACATAGCTTCTGTTAAACAATTTAATATTAAAAAAAAAAAAAAAAAAAAAAAATCTGGTAGTTTAATATTGCTAGATATCGATAGAGAATTTTTTTTATTAATTTTAAATTAGATATTAGCTTAATTGTAAGATAATCTATTTTAAAATATGTGGATTATTTAGTTTATGTTAATAATTGTAAAGTTATTTTTAGCAAAAAATTTAAGTTATCTTTTTTTTTTTTTTTATCTAAAAGCAGAGAAATTTTCAGATTTGATTCATATATCAATCTCACACATTTAAAATTTCTAAAAAGAGTAGAGATTTCTAGTTTCTGAGAATATAATTATGTGTCATATTTTTCCTTATGATGTTTATGTAATTTTATTTAAAATCAAAATCTACATAATTTTTTAGATAGAACATAGTTTTAAAATATCATTGTAATCTATTACTAAAGTTATTCCTATCTTATAACCAGCAATTACTTGCAAGACAAAAATCGAACAAAATATTCATTATGCATAAATTATATAAAATTTATTAATGTGTAAAATCATCTTGCATATAACTTAAAGAAAATAAAATTTTTAAATTTCTTCATCTACATCAATACTGTAACTTTATATGTTATAAATATATATTGAGTATAGTTTCATTAAATATGTTGCAGGTGTATAAAATATTCGGTGTTCCTCTACAATGACCAGTTAGTATGGTAAGTTTTAATTTAGTATATTTATTATATTACAAGTATGGGTTAAAGTATCCATTTCTGTTAACCATAAAATGCAGATTATTTATATTACATAATTTTAAAAATTAAGTGCTAAATGCTTAAAAAATAAAAATATTACAAATAAAGTATATAAATGAATCATTCTGTTGTTAGCTGTAACTGGTATTAAACTTGTTGATTAATAATTTCCAAATGGCAAAATGAAAACTATCCATATGTATTAGTTTGTAGTTTTTGAGAGAATATTTTAAATAAATTGTTTTCAGAATTTTCTATTTTAAGTTAATGAAATTACTTTAGCATCATAATATATTTAACATAATTTATTTTAAAATATAATTTTTAACATGTATGTATATGTACTGTTTCACCCAATCTCAGAATTTACACCATTTTTCTGTAATTTGAAAAAAACAGTTAAATGTTAAAGTAATTTAAAATCACTATAAAATTTCAACATTTTAAGCATGTATAATGTTTATAGTCTCATCATTTCATTCATAAATAAAATATTCTTAGCTAACTTGTATGCCGAGTGCCTTATTGAGAGATTTGGTTGGGAAAAAAGTATAAAATACTTTTTAAGGAAATTATGTATATAAAAGTTGATTGGGAGTGAAAACAAACATCTTGGGTGAATAAGCATAAAAAAGAAGCAAAACAAAATTAAACACCTATGCAAGTTAAAAAAGACATGTTGTGGTATTTGAAAATTTAAATTAAAATAAAATTCATATGATAACATTTTTTATTTCCAATGGCAAGAGAAAATGGCAAATTGTTATGAGTTCAAAACAGTGTAGAATACATACAAGGAAAAAAGAAAACAAGAGAAAAAAGTCAGTGTCTCATCAGCAAAGTTCTAGCACTCCAATACCTTTCACCTTGGAGTCCCCATGCAAGGTCGAGTATCCTGCTGTATGGTGCCTGTTCATGATCTCGTCTTTCCTGCAGAGCGGACAATTTAGGCTATTAAAAATGCCAATGTGGTACAGATGGCTCACCAAACAGTCGCCCACCGCAAGTCTAAATTCTACAGCAGCGTTTTCATGAAGTTTGTCCGAATACCCTGTTCCAAAAATGTTCCTCTAACTCCTTTTCGTCTAAGTCTCATTTGATTTTTGATATAAAGTTTCATGGAATGAAAAGAATTTGCAAGTATTTGGCTGTTTGACTCTCCATGTGCCCTTTCGTAGCCATCAAATCTGTCTGATCATTACCTAAAATGTCACAGTGTCCAGGGATCCACTGGAGGACGATGTGCCACTCCTTCACTGTCCATCTTTCAAGAAGAGATCAGCATTCTAAGATATCCTTAGAGGATTGTGCTTTGCCCAAGATATGACCCGATAGCTTGTATGGCAGCCCTGGAGTTCGGCAGTAAAATCACCTTGTAAAGGTGTCTGGTTGCTGTAGCGCCACACAGATAGCCATTACTTCTCCATGAGAAAACTTAAACTTAACTTTTAAAAAACTTAATGTGTAACAATAAAATGTAATATGTAACAATGTTTTAAAAATTTAATGTGTAACATTTCATTAATTTCTTTACTTCTCAGGAGTAGATTAGAACCAGAAGATACCCAAATACTATATCAGCATCTCTCTTTGGAGTTGATTCCATCTTTTATTGATTCAGAGTTGAAAGGTGGAGCTTTTTCACCATCCAGAACTAGTCCATTTGGCCCAGGATCACATTTTGGAAGGCAAGTACTGATTCACATCTTGAAATATTATTGGTCTTGTAAAAATAAATTTTTTTTTTCTGTATTGGATTATATTTAATATAATATAAATGCAGCAATATTGCTGTCAAATAGCACTAGTTTTCAATCTGTCTAGTTAAGCTGCAGTTATAATACCTATAATATCAATAATGTGAGGTTTGTATTAAATAAGATAAAGAATTGTTTATAATTAACAAACAACAACAGCCAAACATTGTTTCTGGTCATGACCATCAATTGTGTTTAAAATTGTGCTTAGCTTAATCTCAGAACTATTTTATTTTTTTAGAGAAAGAAGTGTCGCAGCAAACAAAGTGCTGTGTTAAGTAATTTTTCCTTCATTGTTATTCAGAAAATTGCAAATAATTTTAAATTAAATTACAAAATTAATTTTTTTCTTTTACTTTTCTATAATTCTGCAGCTGAAAATAGGGATATCTATAAAATGAACAATTTAAAAAAAGCTTTATATATAAGAGCTAAAGTGGAAATTAAGCAAAAGATAATACAAATAAGGTATAAAAAAAAGGCCTGAAAAAATTAATAAATATATTAATTCCAAAGTACACTTGTAAATAAGAATATGAACAAAATTATTTTGTTACTTTCATTGTGTCATAAAATTACTATTTTTTAATTAAAAATTTTTTCAATATTTCTGGATATAATTCTAAATATGAAGGGTTCATCTTAGTGCTATAATTGTAAGAAATGCAAATATACATATACATTTTTTTTATACACTTACTGAGAAAATAAGAAAAGAAAAGTAATGCTTTAAATAACACAGTGTCCAGTTTATTTTATAAATAGCTCAGCATGACAATCTGCTTCTATAGAAAGTGAACGGGCCTGATGGCCAATTGGCTAGCACTCTGGACTTTGGTACCACAGGTTTCAGATTCAAATCCTGGCAGTGGCATGAATATTTGTTTGTGGTTCGTAATCCACATTAAACTGTAGGTCCTGGCCTAGTTAGCCTAAAGTGTGCACAAAATGACTGTAGAGTGATAAGCCAAACCAATCTATATAGGGATTAAATTGTGTGGATGGATTATAATTATACCTTGTAAAGATGCAAAATCCAGCAGTCCACTTCCCTTGGGATATCCAATTTTTATCTTTGGGATTAACATAAATAAATTTTAACATTAATGTAATATAATAATGTATTTTTAAAATTTGAATTGAAAGTGTTAGTAAAATCATTATACAAGAAATGAATACATTGATATTTTTAGATTTATGACGGGCCCGAAGTCAATGGAGGATCTGTCAAGTTTACAAAAAATTCCAAAGATATATTTAAATAATGGGCAAATATGCTGTTATCTTATTGCTTATCGTGCTTTGAATGCAACAATTTGTCTTCTGGTGGAAGGTATATGTATTATTAATTGCATAAGTTATTATAGTTTTTATCATGATGATTATGAATCATGTAAGAATTTTAAATCTTTGATAATATAAGTGAAGTCTATTTTTGTTTATCTTTTTTTTATATGTTATTTATTTCATGTTCTGTATAGATTCAATACTTTGAATCTTCAAAATTCAGAATTTTCCTGTTACATGTTGTAGTTTTAGAAAATGATAAAGTAGAAGAAAATCTGTCCTTTCTCTGTTCAGAATGAATTTTTAAATTCCAAAATCAGTTAATTGGAAATTGCAATTTGTAGATCAAGTTTAATTTTTGACTATTGTTTAAAAAAAAGTAAAATCAAGACAAAAATTAAATTAATTTTCTGAACATTTATAGTGAACTATTTCAGATATGATATGCTAATTATGTCTTAAAATCGATGAACATTCTATGTACCAATTTGTAATAATTGATGACAAATCTATTATCGAATTTCTATAGTTTCCTTTTCATTTTCAGTTTCTATATATGGTTTTAGAAATGAAATATTTTAACTTTTTTAATAAATTTATAATTTTTAAACTTTTGAATTCATCTTTTTTTTGTAAAATACTTTTTCCTTATAAAAGAAACTTAAATTTAGGAAATATTTAATTAATATATTTAACTTTCATTAAAAATATTTCATGAATATAATAAAGCATTCATCAAAATTAAAAAATAATTTCAATAATTCTTTATAATTCTTTATTTATTAAAATATTTTTTGTATATTATGCATATTTTGACATTGAATTTTTAACATACATTTTATGTGTTCTACAGTAAAGAGTTTGTTTGTTTGGCCTTGTTATTAGTTTAAATTTAAATTTTTTATTTTTAGATTCTGTTGAGTTAAAACTTGAGTTTTTTAAGAATCTGGATGCTGAATTAGGTAACCAATTATCAAATTTAGCTTCTGAAATCGGTGAGCATTACTCAAAGACAATTTCTCAGTAAGTGACATTTTTTGTATGTATGTTTATGAAATTTTTATTTGTGAAGAATTTATTTTGAAAAAAAGGTGATAGGTAGATACTATTTGTAGATTTAGACACATTACCTTTTGAAAGACTTATTAGACAAAAGCTGTTCTTTATTTTTGAAATATAAAATAATTTTTGAAATGTCAGGTTTCTTCAAATAATTATATGGATGTGATTTTATAAAATAATTCATTACATATTATCCCTCAAATACTTTATTTTTAAAAAGTACAGGGCAAAAGCTTAAATTTTTAATATTAATAAGTACAGGTCACTTCATTTTAAATTTAATGTTATATTACATGTAATAAAAGGAAAAAGGAATTTATGATGATTTTTCTGGCAAAAACAGGAATTAATATTCATTTTTATTGTTAAGAATAAAAAACAGTATGGTAAGAAAAAAATTACTAATTATATAATAATATAAGTTAATAATGAAACTAAAACTCATTTTTCATATTTATATTTCTTTAATTTTTTATCTAAATATGTATTTAAAATATATATTCTGAATATTTCTCCTTTTATTTATTCACTATAAGTTTTTAATAATAATATTCTGTAGTTGATTTTACATTTTTAGAAAACTTGAATTCATAGATTATTAATTGAATTAATCATAAATTAAAATTATAAAAGCAATTTAATGTTTAGGCAATTTTTATTAATAATAAAAATATTATGTACTATAAAATTATCCTTATTTTAATATTGGAAAAAATGAATATAATTTTGGCAATAATGTACCAAAATAATTTTAACTTTTTGCAGAATTTTTTTTTTATGTTGTGTTATTTTTTAATCCTGTTATTTAACATTTCTATGTCTCTATTGACAATTTTAATAGTTAAAGAATACTAATTGCAATATTTTTAGTCTGAATATTAAAATAATTGCTTGTAATAAGTTAATAAAATTTTTGTATTGAATTTTAATCAATGTGCAATTTTATTTTTGCAGGTTAAATGCTGAACAGCAGTCCAAGTTTATGTATATGTATTTCAATCATATGAACTTGGCAGAAAAAACAACCATGCATGCGGATAAAAAAAGCACTGGCCATGCACTCATTCCAAGTGATATCATGAAACTTTTTGGAGATTTTTACACTGATTTGTCAAAGTATTTATACATTCATTTATTAATTTTTTTTTTACAAAACAATCTTTTATTCTAATATAAAAATAAGAGGTTAGTGTTACATTTTTTATTGATATGCAGCAAATATCAAAGTACTTAATACTCTTCTTTAGTATATATATATATATAGTAAATAAGCATAACTGAAAATTTTGTATGTTTACTGTTTAATTTGTATTGCAATTATCTTTCAATGTTATTATCACTCAGATAAAACCATTAACATTATTCTGTAATTTATTTTTTAAATTAAAATGCAGATAAATATTTCAACATTAATTGCTTTTAAAAATACTAAATAATTTAATATTTGAGGAAAATCTGTTTAACATGTTATAAAATTTAAAGTAGTCAATATTTTTGTTCCAAAGTGGCTAGAGCTGTTGTATATGAAACTTCATTACATCTTGTAGATTTTGTTTCTAATTTTAATTATACCAAAAATTTTATTTGTAATTTAATTTTATTTCTAAATACTTTTATATCATTTAGTTGACATATATTTTTTTTTCTTATGTTATGGATTAATGAAATTATTAGATATTAATTTGCTATGGCATTTTTATTTAAAATTCATAAATTAAAAATGAGTTTTTGATTTTATTGAAAAAATATTTTTTACTTTAATAAAAATTCCTTAAACATTGTGCATAGAATTGTGGAAAAAATGTATCAATCTTTCAGAATAAAATTGTAATCATTATACTATTTAATTTCTGAATTCTTTAAAAGTATTATATGATTAATTTCAAAGCCTTTTAGCATCAAGATTTAACTTTTTTACATCGTTTTATGATCATTGGCAATTTCAAATTGAATAACATACTTAAATCCATTGATTAATTTTTGATAAAGCAAATACATAAAATTATGAATGATGCAAGAGGTTCCAATTTCCATTTTTTCTGCATTATATACAAAAGGAAACCTTGTATATGTATATGGATTATTAAATGTTATTTCTGATATTACAAAAATTATGTAACCAAGCAAGTTCATATATATTAGACGTTATCTTGAAACTTGTTCAAATTGCTTGTTGTATATTGACTGGCTAATGTGTTCCTTAAAGTTTTGACTTGTTTACAGAATGAAAGATTCTGGAGAAATCATTGGGAAGACTGTGACAGATTGCTGGGTGGTTGGAAAGCTGTCTGATGAAAGAGAACTATATGTGATATTACAACAGAAAAATGCAAACATTGTTGAGGTTAATGGTAAGTTGAAACATAGATTTCAATGGATTTTCTTATTGCTTTAAACTGCTTTCATCATTGTGTGGCCGAATGCTTGTAAACATGTAGTTTAAAAGTCTTTCTTCCTAGTATTTCTTACTAACTATAAAAAGTCCTGGAAGGTAGTGCTTATAATTTCTATCAAAATATGCCAGAAACACGTTACATGCAATACAAATATATTTCTAAAGAAGCTAATATATTTACAATTATTTTATATGTTGATGTTGTAAATGCAGTAATTGTTAGAATGTTAAGTGTCGTAACTATTAACTGCTTAGAGTCAGCTAATGCAATTCTGTTCTCACAAAGATTTCTTGCGTAATATAATATAAATTTAATCATATAATCACATATATTTAGTCATTTGTGGATTTGTTGTATCACATATATTTATTTAATTTAATTATAAATCATGTATATTTTGATAATTAGAACAATAAATAATGTTTTAACAATGATAATTTAGAACAATAAATTAATACTACATTTATCTAATTAAATTATTCAATATTACTAAATGAATAATTTAAGTACAATGAAAATAAATTGATATGATAGAGAAAATAGAAATTAATATTAATTTTTACCTTTAATAATAATGAAATACAGTAAGTCCCAAAAAGTTATGCAATAGATAGGTATGAGGAAAACCATATTATTCACATCAATTGGGATTTGCATGCAAATACATATAAATTTTGCATGCAAATACATATAAATTTTGTTTAATTGAAGCAAGCACTTTTTTATAGAACGATTTAACAAAATTTCAGTTACTTATGTATTTAACACTATAATTTTCCACTCTAAAACATTCTACTGCCATCCTCTTGAAAACACGTAAATTGAAAGGAAAAGATTTGACAATAAAGAGGGAAAAAATGATTATGCTGAAGATTTCATGCAATCAAAATACATTAAAATAGTTAAAGAAAAAAATCTTGAAGGGTATTAATAAAAAATAATTGATAAGAATAAACAAAACACATAGAGCAATGACTTAAAAAAACATTAACTGTAAATTTAAAATGACCTTTTAACAATTATGTATTCATAGATTATGTATAGTAGATAAAGCAATTGAATTATAAAATTTTATGTATAGTAATACTATTATGATTAGTAAAGAGAAAAATGTAAACCTCAAACATTGAAGACAGCTGGTGGCAGTTTTGCCAAACAAAAAATTAAGTACCTCATTATCCGAAACTGTATAATTTCTAGTATTACTGTGATAGTTTTTTGTGATCAACATAAAAGATGTAATTCTAGTTACAGTAACCTGTCTTTAATTCATCATGTCTACCATACTGTAGCTATGGCCATGCAGGATAATCGATTTGCCTGACTATCGAGTATCAATATAGTTTTAAGGGGGATATTAAAGATAGGGTATTATATGGTATTATTTATAAAAATTAAAATGATTAAAAATGCACATATTTAATGTGTTTACATACATTCTGAACCCATGTAGATAGTATAAGTTTTATGAATGCGAGTAGAACTGAATTCATATGAAACTTAAGGCTCTCTCATGACTGGATTAAAAAAAAAGGTTGTATTATAACTTTTAAAATATTCACAGAATAATTATATATATTTTATAACTTATAAAGAATTTTCAAATTCTGTATTAATGTTGGAATTATTATATTGTAGGTAATCAACCTATTATTGTATCACAAAACTAATTTCAATTGTTTTATTGTATTAACTGTTTAAAGTATCTTCTCTTTTAAGTGCAATTGTTGTATTTTTTAATATTTCTGAATCTTTCTTGTTTTTAAGTTTCAGAAATTTTTCTGTAATAATAATAACTTTAATACCTGTTTCCTTTTTTAGATGAATTGAAAAAGTTGAGTGCTTCAAATTTTCAAAGTATATTTATCATGGACTAATAAAAGGGGAACAAGTTAGAGTGATTTAATTTAAATGTGATATTTTAACTTTAGTGAAACTTATTTATAATGAAAGTATTTTTTTTTATTTTACATATTTTTGTTCATATGTTTCAACACTTGTTATTAAACAACAATCTGTTAATAAATGTTATCAATACTACTGATACTATTCTGTTTCTTATGTGATAATTTATTCATTGTAATGAATAAAAATAATTTTGTTTTTTAAAAAACTTTTTGTTTTTTATGTACATATTTACATTTGAAATATAAACTATCAAATTGACTATCAGTTGTTATCACGAAGAATTTTATATTCACTTATTATGCGAGGTATTCTCAAATTCTGATATGCAGATACAGATGGAAATTAATTACAATAATTAAATTTTCAGATTTATTAATAGTTGCCATAAAAAATAATATACTTTCCTACAGATAAATAACTATAGTTTAGTTAAATTTTTAAGAAAAAAAGTTTTTCTTTGATAAAAACAAGCTTTAATTACTATCAATTTCAAAATTATTTAAATTACCACATTTTATAGTGGTAAAAGATACTTCTGATAGTGCATTATTGTATAAAAAAATTGATTTTGAAAGGTAAGTTATTTATTTCAATTAATTTTGTTGCGTAGCTAATTGACTTTTATGGGAGAATAAAAAATAAAATCATTATTAGTTATTACTAATTTCAATATAGATATTGCTTATGTGTGAGTAATGGAAATAATAAATTTTTGGAACTTAATTGGAAATTGATTAGTTGTAAAATAATTTTCTATTCATACAGTGAAAATGGTGTAGCCACCACAGATTATGTGTAATGATGAACATTTGGTTTAATGATGGAAATGAATGAATCAATTATTAGTTAAGAGTGCTAGTCAGATATATGACGTACAAAGCTGCTTTGTAAGAAAAGAGTATTATAATGAGTGTGGACTTTTTTTCTAGTTTTTCTTTTCATATTGTATAATCTAAAATTCTAATTATTAATAATTAAAATCCCACTTAAATGATATTTCCTGTCCTACTACAGTGCTTTTTTTTTTTTAGCTCCGTCTGACTTGGCCACATGCCAGTTTTCCATGCAATTGATAGTAGGACTATATTAAGTTAGATAAAAGGCTAAAGGTTTTATGATATTTAATTTAAAAATTAGGCTGGGTTATGAATTATTTTCTGTTCTTAAAAGTCATCAATGTAAATAAAATGTTTGGTATATAAATATAACAATCAAATTACTTGAAATCAATCTTATTGCATTAAAATATTTTGAATAATCTGTAATTCAATTTTTTTTTCTCTTTTTAAACAAAAATTTATGAAATATAAAGATTAAAAAAAATCACATGCTTTTAAAATTATTTGTTAAGTGATTAATAGTCATTCAAATGTAACATATTCATTAAAATTACTACTGTAATCTTATTGTGAATTTTGATTTGTGTATAATATATTATATTTCATTTTAATAACTATATATAAATGGAAAATAAACGATACTTAATTTATTATACAAAATGAAAAAAGACAAACTATGAACATAATATTTATTTTTCCAAAAATTTCAAAGTATAATTTTTATAGATTTTGTGCCAAAAATCTGTTTAGTAAAATAACAATTTCAATATAATTTAGTCATTTAGAGAATAATTTAAGAACAAAATTTCTGCTTAAATAATCGATTGCAGAACTTTAGCTAATTGTGTTGCATCTTCTTCAGTGGTTACTTGATTGGGATAGAAAACCCTATGGATTGAGATTTTTCCATTGCAAGCCTGCGGAAAAAAAAAAGGCATTGATTTTTTAATATTATTTCCATTCAAATATTTTAAATAAAATAAAAAAAAAACTTCTTTAAATTATATTTTTTTAAAACATATTAATATGTTAATCTATAAAATATATTGTTTATTAAATGTTAACATTAAACTATCTAAAATATTTAAACAAATTAAAAAATTATTGTACACAAACTCTTAATATGCTTGTTTTTGTCAAATGTATAATTTCACCTGAAAGTTATTAAAAATTGTTCAGTAAATAATTCATTTACGTAATTCGAAAAAAAATTTTCGAAAGAATTTCTGTTGATCAAATATATATATTTTTTACGAATTCTAAGCATTTTAAAATTCCTAATTTTCATTGTTTATAGATCTAATATATTTATAAGAATGATTGAAATTTTCCACAGACTGCTTAAGTCTGACAAATTTGGTTCCCTTTCTATCGTTTTACAATTTGGGCCAGGAACTGAGATAAATCTTCCTTTTTTTTTTTTTTTTCCATGGAATATGGATTCAAAAATGCCATGTTTAAAAGTTAATAACTGCATGCTATTGATGAATGAGGTTACATATACTTGTGAGGGAATGTTTAATAGCCACAAAACTCATGACTTTTTTTATTGAACATTGAATTTATGTTCCACTTATGAATGCTTCTAACTTCCCACCAATAAGCGATAAGGGATGGTCTTTTTGGGTAACTGCTCTGTATTTACATTGAATATGGGAGAAAATCTAAAAACTCTCACCAGGCAGTTTGACTATGTTCATGTTTGGATGTATGACAATCTGCACGGGACAAGATCATGAGCCTGCTAGCAAAGATTCTGTATTAATTTATGGCTAGGTATGAGGCATATTTATCTGATTGGGCTGCACATTCTATGCAGTTGTTTGAACTGATGAATTTATTATATTTCTTGCAAAAGATTTTGCTAGAACTTCTGGACAATGTTCTTCAATTTGTTAAGATTCTATTATGATGGTGCATTTGCATGCATTAGTATTGATATCAGAATTATTTGGATATTACATATAATAAGATTGGTTAAGTTGAGTTATACTTTGACCATCATGATTACTAGATTTACTATGTTTGATTTTCTTTTATGGGGGGCACATAAGCATATATCCCCAAATACTTCGAGCAAGATCGTATTGCCTAACAGTATTGCTTCATGAGATTCTTGATATGCCTGGAATCTTTGAAAATTTATATAGGTCCCTGTGATATAAAGCTTGCATTAATAGTGTTTTGAGCTTGTGCAATGAAAACAGTGCTCATTAAAAAAATTTTTTATATTTTTATTTAGCCAGTCTTTCATTTAACTTTTTAAAATCTTTTTTAGTCATCAGCAATTAAATCAAAATTTGTGGACACATATTCTGCAGTAAAAGGCATTTATTTTGGTTTTCTCTATCAGTTTTTACAATTTTACCATGTATTTTTAATTTACTTTTTTTTTTTTTTGAACACCTTGCATATCTATCAAGTAAATATTTATTTACCAGTTGAAAAAATTCTTATTTTAAATATCAAAGACATATTAATTTACAAAAATAAATGTAAGAAACCTTTATCATTACCTGTTCAAATGATTCCTTTACCATAGAAATATCATTTGCTAATAGCTTTGTTGAGTTTTCTATAATGTTAATATTCTTGGATAGTTTCACTTTTGGATTGTAGGATTTGATAAGACTATATTTTTTTAAATAGTTGATGACTGCATCAGAGACTTCATTTTTATTTACTGCTTCATTACACGAATTTGTTATGAAACTTAAGACAGTTTGTGTTCTTTCCTCTTGTCCTTTAACATTCAGTAATTCTTCTTCCAGCTGCAATTTGAACATAAGGAAATATTTTTATTTGCAAAAATAATACAATTGTAATAATCAATATCAGGGTTAATAATTAAAATAATATAAGGTGTCCAGAACAAAAACTACTTATAAGAAAATTTTACTGATTAGCATAAATAATATCTACTTTATGAGTTGTAGAAAGAGAATTTTATCAAGTTTCGAAGAGAAGGAGTATCTTTTATGACTTGACAAATGTTCAATCAATATGAAGTGACAGTTAGACAGGTGAAACAATCTGTTGAAGCAAATCTTTTGAATGAGGTAGATCTTCTACTGGATGTTAGTAGAATGTGTTATTAAGGTATACCTACTAAAAACAAACCAGATTGAATGTTGAAGCTCGAATACCAATGCCCAACTTGAGAGTTCAAACAAAGATAATTTGCAAAGGAGTAAAACTTGGTGATTCAGAACCAGGAGTTAAGTGAAGCAATTTAGGGAAAAAACCCTCTTTGTATGGTATAGAATAAGCATTGCATCAGATAAAGGGATAGATTATTATGGTGGTTGAGAGGTAATGCCCATGCTGCAATTAAACAAGGGTATTTATTTTATTCATTGGTGTGATTGTAGAAGATTTGAGCGTTAGTTAGTGTGATTAATGAGGCTTGTAAAAAGATTTTCTGAATAATTTTTGTGGTGTGTGTTTTCACATTTATATTGAGGTGGTTATGAATACACTTCTCGGTAAACCAAGGTGCATTAATAATGATTCGCAAGATTCTATTTTGGAGGATTTATTTATTTTTTATTCTCTTGTGCAGCGAGATCCTAGATAGGTACTGCATACATAAGAAGCCTTAATCCTTGTTTATAAAGGTCTTTGTCTTGTGGAAATAGTTCTGAGTATCTGCAGATTAGAAACATACTGAGATGAATTTTTTCCTTGTAATAGATGTGGATCTTAAAAGTTTTTTTTTTTTCGTTCTAATGCAGCTGGCAACCACTTAGACAATTGTCTTTGATGCCTTAAGGTAAGTGTTGCACAGATATTACTCACTTTGCATTACCCAGGCGGAGCGTGTAACTTGAAGATAAGCCACGGACGCGGGTAACAATGCCCCCCGCAACGCTCCTATTAGGACCGGAACCTACGGCTTAAAGTGGATTCCGAACCACTACAAACATCCATGGCACCGCCGGGATTTGAACCCGATACCTGTGGTACAGAGCGCCAGAGTGCTAGCCTCTCGGCCATCAGCCCCACTTTTAAAAGTGAGTTTGCTGATTAAGATCATCCCAAAGGATTCGACTTCCTTTAACATATTGGTGCGTTAAAGGAAATCCAGATAAGGGCATTTTTCAAGGTACCTACTTGCAGCAATTTTTAAGCGAAGTTTTGGTTGTATACATTTCAAAAAAAAATTTTTTTGTGTTTCTTCTAAACGTTTTTGTGTGATTACATGATATTAAAATTTTTCTGCTTTACTGCGAGCCACATTTCCCACACTGCTCAGTGGGTTGAAAGAAAGGCTAGTGGGACGATTAGCAGCTTCATCTAGAATCTAGATGAAAAATTTTAAACCTATTCTGGAATACGAAGATTTTCCATAACATGTGAAACAAATATCGTTCTTCTGTATATGTTTTTAAACGACCACGTAAAAATCATTTTATGTTGGTAATTTTTGTTCGGACACTTTTTTATATTTAATGTACACAAATTTAAATGAAAGTAATATTAATACATAATAATTAATTAAAAAAATTAATTAATTTTTTTTGTTATCTGAGACTGAAATCGATTGACACCATGCCAATTTTTTTGTGGCATTTTTTGGCCAATTTTTTTGATAAAATTGAAAATTTCATTAAATATAATTAGAGATTGCTTGAATATGCTAGTTTAAAAAAACATTTTCCTCAAACATTGTGAAGTTAACTAGTTATTTCAATCGTTTTCAAATGCATGCAATTTGAAATGAGGTCAAATGAGGTTGTCATTTGCCACCAGTACGGCATAGATGTAACAGCAAAAGGGCCTGCTACATTGCACCCACCGTAACTTTATAAGGGTTGCGAATTCTCTCATGAGCCCAATGAAAGAAAAATTCCGGCCTACAGTTGTATCGCACTTATATCCTTGGTTCAGCAACCCAACGTGCTTTCCTGTAGGCATTTTGACCCGATTTTGGTGAGGTTTATTTTCTTCTTTGTATATCGTATGAGGAACTCAAAAGTAATACAAATCGATACGAATTATTTTTACATCTCTTGTTCATTTTTGAAAGGTACATTCACTAACAAAGAAAATCGCATTCAACTGACTCACTAATTAACTAAACACGTTATAAAAAAATAATAATGTTAGTGTTTGTTCTTACCCTGGGAACAGCTCAAAAGCAAACTGTTCAACAAATTTGCAGAGTGCTGTAACTTCAGGATCATCACCATCGACTTCTTCTTTGTTCAGAATATTAATTAGATCCTCTGAGCCACTCAACAACGAAACGCTCTTCAGTTTTTGCTTGCGTTTTTCACTTTGAATGGCCATTTCAAACGCTATACATCCACCAAGTGAATGTCCCACGACATGGAATGGGCCAGCAGTTGTACTTTGAATAAGCTGCAAAAAATGAAAAAAAGATTTAAATGTCAATATTAAGTATCTTACTTTTAGGTCAAAACCTCATAGATTATAGGTATAAATCCTTAGAATTTACAAATGTGAATTATAGGTTTAAATTCCTTCGAATTTACGAATGTGGATTGCAGGTTTACTATCTTTAGAATTTACAAATGTGGATTGTAAGTTTAATTTGCTTAGAATTAACGAATTTGGATTGCAGGCCACTGCATTAAATTCGATGTCTTTTTTTTCTCCTGAAAATATTGGGAAAAAAATTAATTTCATAAATGCTCAACCTAAGAAAGCCATTCCCCCTGAAGATGGAGTTTTCCCATTAATTGATTCATTGAATGAACGAATTCTCTCGTGCCAAGTGCCAGCTTATTGCTTATCAGCTTTCAGCTTATTATCTCAGCAGATCAGCCTCAACAGATCTTACATCTGACAAGCTCGCCCACGACGCCTGGTTCCTCTTGATTTATACCATTTATCTTCATGTTACCATGGATCTTCCCCTTGCTTTTTACCTTATGTTAATGTTACAGTTGACATTTTAGCTGAAGACATTCTTAGTATATGGCCTCACACGAACACAGCCCACAGATGGATAGTGAAGACTTTTTGGGTAACTGTCCCATATTTTTATATCGTATGGGAGAAAAACCGAAAAACTCCCACTGACTATTGCTGAGATGTTATAGATGTTTTACACACTACAATCGATCTCGCATTTCCTCGTTTCTTAAAGCAATAACTACAACAATGCCGCCAGCAGCAGATTCGAGTCCTGGTCCTCCTGCTCGCTAGTTGCGCATGTTGTCACTAGGCCACGAGTCGAGCTATCCACAAGGTAGTTCAATTATTGATACAAGATGGACTCTCATACAAGATAAATCATCTCTATCAAAACTCTTAATTTCGGAATGTAATGTATGCCACCAACACTTTTGAATCTTCACCAGTAACCAAGGCATTTATTCACAAATCGGGTACAGGCAAGATTATTGTGTTCGGAAAAATTGAAAACCTAATTCGCATACAGGTTGTAACTTGGAAAATTCCCACTACCCAGCCAGGAAGTTACAAGATCATCCCAATATACACGTTCTTCAAATCAGTGACTACTAACACTTCATTATCGATGAGCTAATCATCTCTCATTTACGTAATTACCATAGAGTAAGGTTAATTTTAAATACAATTTTACACTGTTCTAAAAGCGTGGGGTGCTCGATATCAATCGTTATAATTTTCACTAGTTCATTCCGAAATTCAGAGTTAGTTTAAAAATGTCATACAAAGCACCCTACGCTTTTGGAACAGTGACATTCATTTTCTCGTCAGTAATTTTATTCTTATGTTAACAATTATTTTTACTTTTAGATTGATTAACTCTAAAAAGCGTGTTTTTTAGGTTTTTTTTTTAACTATTAATTTAGTTTTTAGTTTGATTAACTCTAAAAGCGTATTTTTTTTTTAGTTTTTTAAATTATAATTTAGGAAAAACATCTCCTGCTTGAGAACAATTAAAGCAGGGGATCGAAAAAGCTAAAGCTATCGGTACAATTAAGAGTCCGTTGACGATGCCCAAAAATAAAAGGTTAAAGTTAAAATGAGAATTTTAAGATAAAAGTAAAATAAAACAAAAGGAAATTAAGATTAAACAAAAATAATCATACAAAATAGGTAGGGGTTTGATCAGTTGACTGACTCGCCAGTAGATGGCGCCATCAGTCCCAAAATTGAGTTCAAAGAGTCAGTTAGATACATACAAACAAACATACAGGTGAAACTAATATAAAAACGTATTAATATCTGAAATGTGTCACTTACTTTGAGATACCACAAAGCCAGCGATTCTACATCTGCTGATGGTACATCATTTGTCCAGACCAGAACATAAATAGGTCTGTTAAGCGTTTTGGAAAGGATCTGAAAGTTCGTTACTTCTGTGTCTCTATATCGATAATAAATACAGGTTCTCCTGGTGCACCTTTATTTACAGCAACTATAGGATCTTTTATGCAGCAAGGTAGAAGGAAGTTTCACGGTTGTGGTTTTCAAGAGAGCAGGTGCCTGGGAGTTTCTGCCCTGTCGTTGTCAGCTTTATCGAACAGAGCTTTGACATCGTCGAGTTTCATTTCTTGAATTTCCTGAATACTTACTGGGACGTCTGTGTAGGATTCTATGAGTTGTTTGATTTCAACTCCAATGATAGAGTCAATTCCAAATTCTCCCATAGTTACGTTTGGACAGGACTCTTCAATTCCTGAAATTTCATTATTTTTGTATTTAATGGAAGAATTCGAAGATAATGTAGTAGTATAAGATTTTGGGAAAATTCTATTTTCTCATATTAGTATTCTTATAATTTTTAATTACATCAAAATGGATTTTTTATACTATTTCCCCAAATCGGCGACGATTTACAAAATGTGTTACGATTTTTATAAACATTTCTGAAAAGTTATGGTAACTTTGTTTATAATTAGGTGCTCTAAATTATTTCGTTTTCCTTTTGTGACCGGCCGATAATAATGGAATTCTTTTAAATAAAGAAACTTTACAAATTTTTTTTTAAAGTAAAATACAAATTTTGAAATGCATTCAATTTTAAACTTTATTGAATGCAAGAAATTTATATGATAATTTTTTTTTAAAAAAGGAAAAAAAAAAAAAAATGTTACGACTGCTTTTTTATATATAATACAATAAACATGTGAACCTGTAACTTGATGTTAGCAAAAAAAAATCAGCCGAAAAGCATACCTTTTTACGATAAGCCAACCTGCGTGTCACGACGAAACGGAGTGATATTGCCGTAACTATAATAACACGCTACATTTTAATCGATCATCTAACAGAAGTAATAGTTGTTAAAGCTTGAAGTCTCCTTTGATAGAACTCAAGCATTTTTAGCTGTAGGATCATATTTAAACCTGCTATAAAACTGGTTAAATTCAAGTTCGATAATGCGAATTTCTTTTGCATGTAAGTTTAAATATTATTATATAAACCGCAAGAGGTCGCGGTTATAATTAGCAACTGTGACCTTAACTGTGGTCCAGTGTGGTAAGTAGCAGTTGCGGTGAGATCTTCAGACCACAAGGTGAACGCTAGGAGCGTCAAATCGAAAACAGACTGTCAGGGACCGGCTCTTGGCTTTTAAATATTAATACTATTGTAGAAGAGGCACAGGGTGCCATGTGTATGTATGTACTAATAGTGTAAATAAATTAATGTAAATAGAAAGAGAGACTGGTATTTCATCCTGACACAACTGGCTGCTAGTACAGCAGCTACATATGCACCCCTTTTTTT
>BPLR01014301.1:0-31570 GCA_021605095.1 Caerostris extrusa | reverse complement strand
GATTTTTTTAATGTTTTAAGTTTTGTGGATTAGATTTTCTACATAGGTTGTTTCATTCGACAATTTTTTTAAAATTTTTGTGTTTTCATAAAAATTAACGATAGAATATTGATTTCATATCGAACTGTATGGACACCATAAAAAAGGTTGTACAAGTCAGCTTCACAATTTCAAATTAATTTTTGCTTTGGCATGTTTTCGATAACAACAAGATAGAGTTTTAAGTTACAAATTTCCACTCAACTGTAGCAGGGTTTCTATATGTTTTTAAGTAAAACTTTTGTTTTGTCTTTTTAACTACTTATAAGACAAGATACAAAATGAAACTAATACCTTCTATACCATATTTGGTATAAGAAAGGTCGTAGACTTTCTATCAACGTGCATCTATCCGACCATCCCTCCATCCACAGACACAGACACACACAGACACACGACACACACAGCACACACAGCACAAACATATGGCGAAAACTACAGAAAATACAAGAAAAAATTCAAAGTGAATGGGCAAGACACATTCTACAAACAAACCAGTTTGTATAACTAAGTCATAATATATTCACTATATATATAAATTTTAAGTACATTCTATTTATTCTCATAAAAAAATTACCAAAATAATGGAAAAAAAAAGGAACTTATTGAAATGAATTTATTGCATATACAAAGTGCGTAAAAGTTGCAGAGAAGAAATTGAAAATCTTTAGACATCAAAGAAAACTGTAGAGGAAGTGAGAAAAAGAAATAATATATATATATATAATATCTTGAAAAAAAATTTTTTGAGAGAGAGAGATCTGAAATATGAGACCCCACCGAGTTTTTGTATTACAAAAATGCTAGATTACAAATGCTAGGATTATATATATATATATATATATACACAAAATCGGGGTGAAAAACAAACCAATCTTCTTATTTTCAAGGAATTATATACTATAAAACATTAAATATAATATCCTTGTTGATAATTTTTATCAAAGAGCAAGCACTCTGAGTGGAAATTTTTTCAATAAATAAGAAGTTTAAAAGAACTGGAATTCACGGAACGTAAGAAATTTAAGATAATGAGAGAAATTTCATTACTTTCACACATATATATATATATATTTCCGTTCATATTTTGATGTTAGAATATATATTTACATATAATACGAATTATTATTTAAGTATTATAGCATGCTATGAATTGAATTCAGTATAAATGAACATCTCATTTTTAAAGATTTTTCAGAACATTATTTGGTACCGAAATTGCGTCCATGATCACTGCAAATAGTAATATCAGTTATTTTCGAGTTATGTATAGAACTTATTATTTTTAATGGATATTTTTTGTGTAAGACATACATAGAAACAATTATACCAGTAAAATAATCAAAATTAAAAAATTTTTGAAATACAATTTATAAGATAATTATTATCAGCATCTTTTCTTTTCAAAAAAATTATTCTCATTTAATTAACTAACATCCTTAAAAAGAATTAATATCTAAGGATGAAAAGGACAATTCTATACATATTATAAATACCGATATATATTTTCCTTACTATCAGTATTTTGTTAAAAAGTCAGAAAAAATAATGATATGAACTCTTTTTATCGAAATTAATTTTTATATTTTCTTTATTTAGAATTTAAGTAATTTGAATTATACATGTATAAATCTATTTAGTACTTGAAAAGTTCGTCGAATTTTTGAATACAAGTAATATTAACTACTATTATGTTGTTAAAAATAAATAAGAAATATATATATAAATTGTTAACTTATATTTATTTCCTTTTTTGTTGTTCCAAAATCCCCCTTGAACTACATTTCAACCATCAAATATTTATTTGAAAGAAATGCATGATTTATTGACTTAATAACTTAGGACTGTACTATAACTTTTACTGACTTAGAGTAAATAGAAAACAAAACGAAAAATAACAAAGCTGTCAATTTTCTTCTAACCAGATAATAATTTTCCCGTTTCATATCTTTTTTGTTGGACATTTCTTTTATATGCCTTATTATTGTATCCTCTCTGTTGATAATGAGAATCATATGATCAAAGATAAATATCTAGTTTTTATATACATACACTCATGTCCATAAATTAAGGATAATGAAGTTCAGGCAAAGAAAAGAGACAGAGAAGCAAAAACAAATTTGACTTATTTGTAAAGTCTATTTATTAAACAAAAAGGTAAAGAGCAAAAGATGCTATATGTTTGACATAATTAATAAAAATTGCGATTTTTACTCCCTGGAGCAAATTTCAAAAGAACCTATTTACAAAAAACAGTATAACATGGTTAGTATGATGGTTAATACGGAGTATGTCTGGAACAAACGTACATGTTGTTCCAGAATGACATCCCGATAGATGTGACCTGTCATCGTTACACTCTGCACATACAGGTCAGTTCTGGAACCAAGAATAATCCCTCCCCAAACGAGCCATCCTGCACCACCGTAACGGTGTCGTTCAATGGTGTTTGTTCTCTTGGTGGTAACGGTACCTGGCGCTCTCCATATAAAAAAGTCCGGCGAGAATCAGACTGCAAACTAAACCTGACTCGTCGGAAAACATCACACAAGACCACTGTTGCGGTGTCCACAATGCATGCTCTCTACTCCAGGTTAATCGCAGGCGACAGTGAGTTGCGGTAAGTGGAACACATCTGACAGGCCTACGAGCATATAGACCAATGTGCCCTAAGCGTCTGTACACGGTCTGCCTTGAAACTGTCGTACCGGTAGCTGAAGAGAGCTGACGAAACAGGTCTGATGCTGTTCTCCGTCTGTTTCTTTTGGCAGTAACTGCTAAATACCGGTCCTCATTCGGCGTTGTAACTCGGGGGCGACCTGTGCTGTAACATCTACTCACATTACCATCATCTTGGAATCGTTGCCAAAGCCTGAGATGACACTCTGGGCGATTCAAGTTCCTCGGATACTTCCAGCTGGGTACGCCCACATTCCAGTCGTCCGATAATTTTACCCGTAAAAAATCATCCAAATGCTTCCTTTGTGCCATAACTATGCGGTTATTGCACTGAAAGGCTTTTAAAGAGCTTGTGAACAATTTTACTTCTTTTGCCACCATTCCTTATATACCCCTCTCTTACACTCTCTCGTCATTGTGACGTACTATCCGCGCCATCTGGTGGTTTCCTGTAATTTACATATTCTTCTTCAAGATGTGTGTGATAATTCTACAGGAGAAATTTTTGGTTTTAGAGTTCAATTTTTGTATGCTTCTGAATTATCCTTAATTTATGGACATGAGTGTATATAGTTTTCTTCAATTGTGAAACTAGATAATCATTTATATTATTTACGTAAAATGAAAACAGATAGTTAGTTGAACCAAACAACTGTTTTTTAAAAACCGCTATAAAAAATATTCGCATTGAGAATGGCAGGTACTATTTTGCTGGTTTAATTCTATTTTTACAAAATTTGTTAAATTTAAGTAATACGTTAGTAAAAAAGCAATTTGTTTTGTCATACAAACCGGTCATGGTTTTGTTGGTTGTTTTAAAGAATTGAATGTGAGACAAAAATATGTGATGGAAGAACGTGCTAATAAGAGAAAAGGACAGTGAAGAAACTAACTGTTTGCCCACTTAACGATTCATTTTTCTTTTCTAAGAACCACATTTTTATCCTTCAAATAATTGAGGCCAATAGTCTAACTCATGTACCCATCACTAATGGAATGAGTTAAATTAAGTAAAATAATATTTATCTCTTGAATGAAATGTAAAAGATACAAATAGAACTGCGAAGAAGAACAGGATTATTACACTTATGTCCATAAATTAAGGATAATTCAGAATCACACAGAAATTGAACTCTAAAATAAAAAAAATTTCACCTGTAGAATTATCACACACATCTTGAAGAAGAATATGTAAATTACAGGAAACTACCAGATGGCGCGGATAGTACGTCACAATGACGAGAGTGTAAGAGAGGGGGTATATAAGGAATGGTGGCAAAGAAGTAAAATTGTTCACAAGCTCTCTAAAAGCCTTCAGTGCAGTAATCGCATATAGTTATGGCACAAAGGAAGCATTTGGATGAAAATTTTACGGGGTAGAATTATCGGACGACTGGAATGTGGGCGTACCCAGCTGGAAGAATCCGAGGAACTTGGAATCGCCCAGAGTGTCATCTCCAGGCTTTTGGCAACGATTCCAAGATGATGGTAATGTGAGTAGATGTTACAGCACAGGTCGCCCCCGAGTTACAACGCCGAATGAGGACCGGTATTTAGCAGTTACTGCCAAAAGAAACAGACGGAGCACAGCATCAGACCTGTCTCGTCAGCTCTCTTCAGCTACCGGTACGACAGTTTCAAGGCAGACCGTGTACAGACGCTTAGGGCACATTGGTCTATATGCTCGTAGGCCTGTCAGATGTGTTCCACTTACCGCAACTCACTGTCGCCTGCGATTAACCTGAGTAGAGAGTATGCATTGTGGACACCGCAGCAGTGGTCTGGTGTGATGTTTCCCGACGAGTCCAGGTTTTGTTTGCAGTCTGATTCTCGCCGGACTTTTATATGGAGAGCGCCAGGTACCCGTTACCACCAAGAGAACACCATTGAACGACACCGTTACGGTGGTGCAGGATGGCTCGTTTGGGGAGGAATTATTCTTGTTCCAGAACTGACCTGCATGTTCAGAGTGTAACGATGACAGGCCACATCTATCGGGATGTCATTCTGGAACAACATATACGTTTGTTTCGGGGCGCTATGGTGCTGAATTTCTGTTTATGGATGACAACGCCCGCCCTAACCGTGCAAACATTGTAGACGAATGCCTTCAATTGAGGATATCACCCCGTATGGATTGGCCAGCATACTCACCGGACTTGAATCCAATAGAGCATGTGTGGGATATGCTTGGCCGACGAATTGCAGCTCGTCAACCCTCCCACACCTGTCAACCGGAACTTCAGAGGGCATTGCTGATGAGTGTTGTAATATTCCCCAAGATCAGATTGATAATTTGATACTCAGCATGCCTAGGCGTTGTAAGGCCTGTATTGCATCGTCCGGGAGACATACTCCATATTAACCATCATACTAACCATGTTATACTGTTTTTTGTAAACAGGTTGTTTTTTGAAATTTGTTCCAGGAGTAAAAATCGCAATTTTTATTAATTATGTCAAACATATAGCATCTTTTTTTGCTCTTTACCTTTGTTTAATAAATAGACTTTACAAATAAGTCAACTTTGTTTTTGCTTCTGTCTCCTTCTTTGCCTGAACTTCATTATCCTTAATTTATGGACATGAGTGTATTTTGAATGACCACTGACTATTTAAAAACGATTCGTTTTTCTTTTCCAAGAAAAGCATTTTTTCCCTTCAAATAATTGAGGTCAATAATTTCATGTACCCATCACTACTGGAATGAGTTTAATGAAGTAAAATAATATTTATCTCGTGAACGAAATATAAAAGATACTAATAGAATTGCGAGGAAGAAGCAAGGTTATTATTTTGAATGACCATATGACCATTGACTACTTAAAAACGATTCGTTTTTCTTTTTACAAGAACAGCATTTTTCTTTTAAATAAATTAGTTCAATAGTCTAACTCATGTAGCCATCACTACTGGATTGAGTTAAATGAAATAAAATAATATTTATCTCGGGAATGAAATATAAAAGATACAAATAGAATTGTGAAGAAGAAGAGGATTATTATTTTGAACGACCATATGACCTCTTAAAATTGAAGTTAATAATCTAACTCATGTACCCATCACTACTGGAATGAGTTAAATGAAGTAAAATAATATTTGTCTCGTGAACAAAATATAAAAGATACAAATAGAATTGCGAAGAAGAATAGATTATTATTTTGAATGACCACATGACCATACGATCATTGAATACTTAAAAACGATTCGTTTTTCTTTTCCAAGCACAGCATTTTTTCTTTCCCATAAATACGGTCAATAGTCTAATTCATGTACCCATCACTACTGGATTGAGTTAAATGAAGTAAAATAATATTTATCTCGTGAAGGATATATAAAAAAGATACAAATAAAATTGCGAAGAAGAAGCAGGATTATTATTTTGAACACCCATATGACCATACGACCAATGACCACTTAAAATTGAGGTCAATAGTCTACTTAACTCATGTACCCATCACTACTGGAATGAGTTAAATGAAGTAAAATAATATTTGTCTCATGAACGAAATATAAAAGATACAAATAAAATTGCAAAGAAGAAGCAGGATTGTTATTTAGAACGTCACAATTTACTAGTTCTATAATTTGAAATTGATATATTTGAACGACAAAAATATTGCTTCCTTTAGTGTGAAACTGGATAATTTTTCTGGCCCTTAATGATCGTCTGAGGATAGGGCTTCCAAACAAGCACTGTTAGAGAAGAAAAGACTTTTTTTCTTTTTTTTTTTTTTTTTTTCTTTTTTTTTTCTTTTCTTTTTACTTTTAATCCCCTTTTTTACAAGCTCATATTGATCTGTATTGAAAATCCAATTCCTATAAGAAAAAAAGGTTATCCAGAAAAGGCATTTAATAAAAGAATGTATGAAAAAAAAATTTATCTTTTCTTTCGAATTTTTCTCCAAAATCATAATGGCTTAAACTTGTCTTTGAAGAATTTTTATTTTGACGTACGATATCCACAAATGTCTTATACTCATAAAAATTTTAACAGTTTTGACAGGTGTTATTCTCTAACAGGATGGAAGAAAGAAACCTCGTTAAATTTTCGACAGTAAAATGTTTTATTATTTTAAGTTTCAAAACAATTTTTTTTTTTTTTAAAAATCAGAAATTTTTGGGTTGTATAAAATTGTTGAATTGTCTCTATGAATTGATAAATCATCTAAGAAATTCATTTTTCCTTCTTTTTATTATGTTAACTTTTGATTAATAAAATAACCTTTTATTTCAATATTTTTCTTGCATTACATTCCTTTATTTTATTGTGTATTATTGTTTATGATATAGTTACATTTCTTTATTTTATTGTGCATTATTGTTTGTGATATAGCATTTATTTTATTTTATTGTGCATTATTGTTTGTGATATAGTATTGTAAATGACTAGCTATTTAGAAGTTTCACTTCACTGTTAACATTTCTATCAAAAACATTTTTGATGCTCTTATTCGAAATTAGTAAATTATTTGAAAACTGTAGTAATTGGTTATAATAAAAGAGTTCTATGTACGTAAATAGAAATAAACTTATTTAAGTATCGTAAAAATATACGATAGTTAAAAATAAAAAGTTACTTTATTTACTTTAAAAAAGTTCTCTTTACAAAGTTACTTTATTTACTTTAAAAAAGTTCTCTTTACAAAGTTACTTTATTATTTAATATCGTCAAAAAAATAAGGCATGATTAATCAAAATTTGTACTTGAATCTCCATTAAATGAAAACTATAAACTGAATACCAATAAAAAACTATAAACTGAATACCGATAAAAAATACAAACTGAAAACCAATATAAACTATAAACTTGTCATGGTGTTTACTGTTTTATAATCCCAAGAAAGTCTGTAAATACTTGACTTTATTATAATCGCTTAATGCTGTGAGAAAAGCAACAATATTCAAATTACATTTTTGTTAAAATTAATTTTCAGTCTATTAAATTTCCTGCTTCTCAAAATAAAATTCTTCTGGAATGAATTCAAATTCATTTCTATATTCATTTCAGACTAACTTTGGTGCATTAACACCGAAAAAAAAAATTAATGAGCCCAAATCCCTTGAAGGTAATTAGTTAAGAATTCATGAATACAGAAAGAATATAAATTCCCAAAGTACATTCTTCGTTACTGTGCTGTGAGCCAATTATTTCTTTCATTAACATTTAAACTTAAAATTTTCAACTGGTTTCCTCGTTATAATGAAACGAGTAGTTCCGTCTAAGATGTAATTGTTAAGGCTCTGAATTTGGAAGTCAATTACACTATTCAAAGATTTAAGATTGAAGCTGAAGCGCCAATTAAATGCTAAAAATTTCTTTACAAGACTGATAAAAGGAACAAAATCTTAAAAGAAGATGTCTCAATCATATCGTAAAAAGGAGTTGAAGACAAATTTTTTCTCTTTATCAGTTTTGTTGACAAATTGAACAAATTTGTATTGTAGAATGAGCTTTAAAAGAAAGACATGTCTTCAGTCCTCACGTAAAGAGTAATTTAAAAATTAAATCAAAAATAAAGTTGTTAAGAATATAAAAACGTAATAAAGTTTTTAAGAAAAAATGGAGAATATTTCAAAAATATTAATTGCCTATTTAATATCCTCAACAGAACTTATTCGCATTTTCAAAATAAAATTTTTTTTTAGATTAATTCAATTTACGAATATAACATTTGAGAAAAAAAAACTGATCTTTTTTAATTATATAAAAGGAGCATTTGCAACCCTGCTTAAATGTATTTCTCTTCTTGAAATTTAATTTATTTAATAATTCTTCTTCAAATTCCTAGACTTATTTTAAAATATATTTTCAGTTATTAAATATTACTACCATTGCTTAACTAACATATTTCTTTAAGCACGAAAAATGAAAAAATTTGCTGAAACTTTTTTTAATTTTCTAGCGATCGCATAATTTTTTCTTCCATTTTTTGAGAGCTATTTCAAAATATATTTTCGGTTACCAAATATTACGTCAGTTGCTTAATTAAAATATTTCTTTAGGTGCGAGAAATAAAAAGTTTTGCTTAAATTTCTTTAAACTAATTTCGTCTTAAAATAATTTAAATTTGAAATTCTGCACCAGTTAGTTTTTAACTGACAATCATTTGTCTTAGAAAACTGATTAAATAGACATCATTTTTTGTCTATGAAAATAAATATTACTAACATTCTTATAATGCCGTGACAATCATTTTTTTTGCTAAATTTAATGCAGTATAGATTTACTCAGATTCACATTTTCAGATTCAGTACACGAACTGAAAGAAAATATTGATAGGTATGCAATGATAAGCTGCAAAAGAAATTCTTCATCCAACAAAATGTATGGCGTCTAACTATTAGCAATTTAAAGCAATGTCGATAATTTTATCCTTTATAAGCAATATAATAATTTAGAGCAATACAGATAATTTTTTTCCTTTATAAGCAATATGGATAATTTTATTCTTTATAAGCAATATAATAATTTAGAGTAAAATGGATATTTTTTTCCTTTATAAGCAATATGGATAATTTTATCCTTTATAAGCAATATAATAATTTAGAATAGTAAGGATAATTTTATTCTTTATAAGAAATATAATAATTTAGAGTAATAAAGATAATTTTATTCTTTATAAGCAATATAATTCTAATTTAGAGCAAAATGGATAATCTTTTTCTTATAACAATCTTAATTGTTAATTTATTAAAGATCACAGTCGAATATATTTAATTTAAAAATACGTATTTATACAATTATTATTAGTAAAGTTGTTTTAGGTATCAAAATGCGAGCACTGATAGAAAAACATTAAGTAATTCAGCATTTAATTATAATCATATCAACTTAATTAATTTGTTTACAGTTTACTTTTAAATTTTGATTATTTAATAGATATAAACATATCTCTTTCTTTACAAATTTTCCTATTTTACGTTATTCTTTATAAGCAGTATAATACACTCATGTCCATAAATTAAGGATAATGAAGTTCAGGCAAAGAAAGAGACAAAAGCAAAACAAATTTGACTTATTTGTGAAGTCTATTTATTAAACAAAAGGTAAAGAGCAAAAAGATGCTATATGTTTGACATAATAAAAAATTGCAGTTTTTACTCACTGGAGCAAATTTCAAAAAAGAACCTATTTACAAAAAACAGTATAACATGGTTAGTATGATGGTTAATATGGAGTATGTCTCCCGGACGATGCAATACAGGCCTTACAACGCCTAGGCATGCTGAGTATCAAATTATCAATCAGATCTTGGGGAATATTACACCACTCATCAAGCAATGCCGTCCGAAGTTCCGGTTGACAGGTGGGAGGGGGTTGACGGGCTGCAATTCGTCGGCCAAGCATATCCCACACATGCTCTATTGGATTCAAGTCCGGTGAGTATGCTGGCCAATCCATACGGGTGATATCCTCAATTGAAGGCATTCGTCTACAATGTTTGCACGGCGAGGACGGGCGTCGTCATCCATAAACAGAAATTCAGCACCCATAGCGCCCCGAAACAAACGTACATGTTGTTCAGAATGACATCCCGATAGATGAGGCCTGTCATCGTTACACTCTGAACATGCAGGTCAGTTCCGGAACCAAGAATAATTCCTTCCCAAACGAGCCATCCTGCACCACCGTAACGGTGTCGTTCAATGGTGTTTGTTCTCTTGGTGGTAACGAGGATACCTGGCGCTCTCCATATGAAAGTCCGGCGAGAATCAGACTGCAAACTAAACCTGGACTCGTCGGAAATCACCTAAGACACTGTTGCAGACCACTGTTGCGGCGAGTGTCCACAATGCATGCTCTCTGTCGTACCGGTAGCTGAAGAGAGCTGACGAGGGACAGGTCTGATGCTGTGCTCCGTCTGTTTCTTTTGGCAGGTTAATCGCAGGCGACAGTGAGTTGCTACTCACACTACCATCATCTTGGAATCGTTGCCAAAGTGGAGATGACACTCTGGGCGATTCCTTCCTCGACAGCTACGCCTTCCAGTCGTCATAATTCTACCACGTAAAAATCATCAAATGTGCCTAAGCGTCTGTACTGAAAGGCTTTTAAAGCGCTTGTGAAGGTTCTTTGCCACCATTCCTTATATACCCCTCTCTTACACTCTCGTCATTGTGACGTACTATCCGCGCCATCTTGCCTGTAATTTGCATATTCTTCTTCAAGATGTGTGTGATAATTCTACAGGCGAAAATTTTTATTTTAAAGTTGAATTTCTGTCTGTTATCCTTAATTTTTGGACATGAGTGTAATTTAGAGCAATATGGATAATTTTTTCTTATTACTGTCCTAATTTTTAATTTATTAAAGAACGCAGTCGAATATATTTAATTTAAAAATATGTATTTACTATTAGTAAAGGTTTTAGGTATCAAAATGCTTGTACTGATAGAAAAACAATATTTACACTCATGTTCATAAATTAAGGATAATTCTCACTCACTCTAAAATAAAAAATTTCACCATCATCTTGAAGAAGAATATACAAATTGCCAAAGCCTGGAGTATGATGTATATAAGGAATGGTGGCAAAGAAGTCTTGTTCAGCTCTTTTGTGCCTTTCAGTGCAAGTTTTATGAAAGGAAAAGCATTTGGGTGATTTTTACATGGTAGAATTATCGGACGACTGCTGGGTACGCCCACATTCCCCAGGCTCGATTCCGATGAATTCTACCACGTCGCCCCGAGTTACAACGCCGAATGAGGGACCGGCAGTTACCAGACGGAGAAGCATCAGACTTCCTTTGACAGCTCTCTAACTATGCGACAGTTTCAAGGCGACCGTGTACAGTTAGGCACTGAAAGGCTTTAAAGCGCTTGTGAACAATTTTACTTCTTTGCCACTGACTTCAGAGCGCCAGGGTTCATATAAATTCTCGTTACCACCAAGAGAACACCATTGACCCCTGGTGGTGCAGGATGGCTCGTTTGGGAAGGAATTATTCTTGGTTCCAGAACTTGACCTGCATGTTCAGAGTGTAACGATGACAGGCCACATCTATCGGGATGTCATTCTGGAACAGCATGTACGTTTGTTTCGGGGCGCCATGGGTGCTGAATTTCTGTTTATGGATGACAACGCCCGTCCTCACCGTGCAAACATTTTAGACGAATGCCTTCAATTGGAGGATATCACCCGTATGGATTGGCCAGCATACTCACCAGACTTGAATCCAATAGAGCATGTGAGGGATATGCTTGGCCTGACAATTGCAGCCCGTGACCCCTCCCACTTTCAACCGGAACTTTGGAGGGCATTGCTTGATGAATGGTGTAATATTCCCCAAGATCAGATTAATAATTTGATACTCAGCATGCCTAGGCGTTGTAAGGCCTGTATTGCATCGTCTGTGAGACATACTCCATATTAACCATCATACTAAATGTTATACTGTTTTTTGTAAATAAGTTCTTTTTTGAAACTTGCTCCAGGGAGTAAAACTCGCAATTTTTATTAATTATGTCAAACATATAGCATCTTTTTTGCTCTTTACCTTTTGTTTAATAAATAGACTTTACAAATAAGTCAAATTTGTTTTGCTTCTGTCTCTTTCTTTGCCTGAACTTCATTATCCTTAATTTATGGACATGAGTGTATGTATTAAATTATAATCATGCCAACTTAATTATTTTTTGAAAATTTTTACTTTAAAATTTTGATTATTTAATAAATACAAACATATCTCTTTCTTCATAAATTTTTCCTATTTTACGTTCCGAATGGCCAAGCCACTGGTTCTCCAAGGCTTAATGATATTTATGATACCCTTTCCCTTGTATATTTTTTGTATTTCAGTAGTGCTTCGGATTCCCCAAACCTCATTATTCTGGCAGGTCCGAAAATTCATCTCAAGATCTTTTCTTTCCCAAGTAATAAGCATTTTTCTTCTCTCGGCGTTAGAGTCTATATTTCCAGCTATAAATCACAAACAACCTTAATAATGGTCTTATATATTTTTAACTTAATTTTCCTCGGGGTGGTTGCAGATCCGAGTATTTTTTGCCGAGAGAAAAAGTCTATATTTTTTTGTCTATATTTTTTGTAGCAAGTCCAGCTTTGACTTGTGGGGTTATTTCCTGTTTTACCGTTATCACTGTCCCCAGATATTTAAACTCAGAACTTTAGTTTTTAAGTTATCGTTTATGATAATAGCTTCCTGCCCACATCTTCCTTTACAGCACAAAAGCCTATTTTGTTTTTCTCTATATGCCTCAAACCTAAATATTTTAAATAATTATATAAAAGGGTAATTTAACTTCTCGCACAGGGTTGGCCAACCGCTGCCCGCATGCGGCCGCCTTGGACCTTTTTCCGGCTCGTGAGATTTATCACACTTTTACAAAGTATATTCATTTTATAATGGCCAAAGTAGGGAAAACCAATGTGTTAAAAAATACTTTATTTGAGCATCCATATATTCAAAAATTAACTGTCGAAATTATGAAAAAGCTATTTCAAAATATATTTTCAGTTACCAAATATTACGACAATTGCTTAATTAAAATGTTCCTTCAGGTGCGAAAATAAAAGGTTTTACTTAAATTTCTTTAAACCAATTTCGTCGCAAAATAATTTAAATTTGAAATTGGGCACCAGTTCGTTGTTAACTGGCAATCATTTGTATTAGAAAACTGATTAAATAGACATCATTTTTGTCTGCCAATGAAAATAAAAATTAATCCTTAAAAAAATAATAAAAATTAATCCTGCAGGTTTAAAAATAATATTCTTGCGAATATATGGCAGATATTGCAGTTTTATCTATGAGTTTAAAGCTATAATTTAAGTATTCTGCGAACTCATGATGCGCGCGCAACTTCGAACATCTAATATATCAGATTCTATGTTTCACTTTAAGTGACCTCAGTGACCCTCCTAGGTACGCGCAGTTGTGCGTTTAGTATCATTATTATTATATTATCTATGTTTACATATAAAAAATAATAGTAAAGACAATAATAATAACTCGTTATGTTTCAATTTTTCACTCGAAAAAATTTCTATAGTGGGTCTAAATCTAATGTGGGGGATATATAATTTTATATGCGGCCCGCAAGTTATGATGCATTTCCAAAGTGGCCTTCAAGATCATTTGGGTTGGCCACCCCTGTTCCAGCAATTAGTATCACGCCACAAATAACAGCAAAAAATTGAGTAATATGGTTAAAACGCGTTCTTCCCCGATTTGGAGGACGCATAAACTTTTCAAAGCAAAGATTAAAGAGAACTATAGAGAGACATCTCCCTGTCTTAATCCCGTCTTAATTTTAAACTGTCTAGAGAAACATTTTGTATTTTAACCTCAGAGGCGGTTGATGAGAGAGTCATTCTAACAAGCTTAATAATTTTATTAGAAACACCAAATTCATATAATTATTTTAAAATGTTGTTTCTTTTAATAATACCGCATTCTTGTTTAAAGTTTACATAAAAGCAACATACATATTCATGAAACCTTTTCGTGAATATTTCTAATATAAAAAATCTGATCCGCATTTAATCTATTTAATTTTAACCCACACTGAAAATCTTTTATCGGATTTTCAGAAAATTGTTTCAATCTCTTAACAATGATTTCAGTTTAAACTTTATAAATCCAAGAAATTAATCTGTGTATAATTATAAAGAGTTCCTATGTAGTTACGACATTTGAATATTTAAGTTTAGCTATGAGTCTACTTGTTAAATAAAAGAATTCTATTTTCGTAAGACTACTTTAATAATCATTTAGACTTTTTAACTTGAGAAAAAATACGTAGAAATTCTTTAAACACATGTTCTTGTAACTTTTAATTGCCATATCTTATTTAGCTAGGAACATCGAAAAACAATGCATGGGTACAATATAGATTTATTCTTTTGCATGGCATGATTACTTTTTTTCATATTTCTTTAACCAGGTCAAACTATAAATGATCAATCTATCTCCACCTAATTTCAATAACTCAGCACAAATCAAATCTTCTCCAGGTTTTTTTACCATTACATAGTTTCTTAATAACTTGTTTCACTTCATCAAGCAAAATAGCTTCATATTCTTGTTTATTTAAAATGTCAATTTCATATCCCTTTCTGTCAGTTCACAAATCTGCCACAGTTCAACAGATCTCCAAAACATCACGCCCTTCTCAGTACTTTATGGTTGCCTCCAATGAAGTTATCATCCCAGGCTCGGCAAATTGTTCCGCGTGATTGATACCCTCTTTTCATAGGAGATCCCTAGCATGCCATGCATACTCTGGAAATCGCTTATCGCAAAAAAGTCTTCAATTTCCTGTTGTAACATTTTTATCTTATTGGAAGAGTTTTGGCATTCCATTCCTATGAGAAAGGAATGTATGTTATTTGACAAGTGTATAATAACCACATCAATCAAATTTAACAGCAGACAAGCAGTATTGTGGGTAGTTATATTACATGCAATTAGTGTTTTATAAGTGAAATTAGTATTTTATATGAGAAAAACCTATCAATCAAATCTAATAGCAGATATTCGGTATCATGTGTAATGAGACTCATGAAATTAGCGAATGCCTGTGCCACCTCCACAGGTCGAAACAACTACAGACTTAATATGATAGACCATGAATTGAGAAATGTCTACTCCAATAAGAAGTGAGGGAAGCTGACCCCCTTAGACGGATTGTCTTAAAAGGAGTTTTTTTTTTTTTTTTTGGTGAAGAAGGGAGAGAGTTCTACGACGAGTCGACTAGAAGTATTGTTTCTCTTTTTTTTTCCTTTGAAGTTACTGAATAGGCCGGAGATTCCGTCTGCTTCCAAAGTGAACCTCTTGTGGTTTTTCATAAATCATACAGTGTGAAAATTAAGGTCTGTCACAGACCAGGCAATTATATTCGACGTAGAATCGAGAACTCTGAAAATCACTGACCTTGGAGTGCACTGTACCTGTGATTTAATCGTGCACTTGTGATCAAATTTTATTTTTATTTTTAATTTCTTGTATAATAATCTAGAAGACATTATTTGTAGATATATATAGTGCTTGTAAAAAAAATTAAAAAGTGTTCCCATGAACCTGAAAGTGGCCCTCTTCTTGAAGCCGTTATAGGTCTAATATAGGCCAAGACGTTACACTGTATTATATTCATTTTTTTGCATTATTTCTGTTTTTGTAGGCATTTTTAGAATATCCTATCTTCATTTTCCCTTTTTTTTTTGTTTTGTTTCATGGATCAACATTTTTTTCTCTCTATGTACTTTTCTTCTAGCAGTTACTCGCATACTTCACCAAACCAACGCTTAATTGCCTTTCGCTATTCCTTTCATAAAATCTCTACTGTATTTTGTGTAATTATATCTTCACAAGTACCCCGCTTTTGCTCTGTACTGAACTCATCATAACACAAACATATTCTATAGATATCTGTTCAGCTAAATTTATTTGGTATTTCCTTCTTGTGTCATAATTTGCTTGCTTCATAACATTGAATTTCATCTGTTTTTACCAACTTCTCACTAATTCTTTGAATTCGCTTTCTATATTTTATGATCACTAAACAATAATCTCAATTACAATCAGATCTATCAAACTTGAAGAAAAATATACCTTATTTTACATTTCTCTTTAAAGATACTTAAAATAGGGAATTTTTTTGCAATATAATCTACTTAATGCATTTTAAATTTTTTTTCTCCTTTTTGTTGATTGATTTTTAATTTCCGACGCTTTTAGGTAGAAAATCTAACCTTTGAATTTCGAAGAGAACATTTAAGAACATTTTAAAGATTTGCTAGTTTTGTTAGTTATAATTTTTGTGAAAATTTTTATCAATTCAATTAATTTTAAATCTTAGATGCATATGAATTTAAATATAAACTGTTCAAACTAAAGTATTAACTTCGAGGAATAATTTAAACTCACTCAATCCATTACCAAGTTTAGTTATGAGCCTACTTGTTAAATAAAAGAATTGTAATTTCATAAGCCTAATTTAGTTATCATTTTAATTTTAACTTGCAGAAAAATACGCAGAAATTCCTTAAACACATGTTCTTGAAACTTTCTAATTGCTTTATCTTATTTCGCTAGGAAGCACCGAAAAAAATCGTATGCCACAGAATTTTAGAAATCTAATTAAATTTAATTCTTATAAGAAAATGTCTTAATTGAAGGACATTCAAATCAGCTCTTTTCGTATAAAACAGAATTTCCGAGCCTCCGAAATATGTTAAGAATGTTTAAATAAAGTTAAAAATTTAATGAGCATAATATTATTAATTAAAAACTTAACAAGGCATGTCATGAAATTTACTAGCAAGACTTTAAAAAAAAAAAAAGAATATACATTGTAAAGAAAACATTAACATGAAAATAAGGAGCCAACAGTACAGACATTTTTATGCATAAAATATTTTCTGCTTGCACAATTTATACGTTTACTAGCCGAAATTGCTTCTTTTAAGAGTTAAAAATTAATTTTTCTGCTGACATTTTTATTAGATTAAAAGTATAAACTTCTCAAAATTTAATTACAAGGAAAAAAGGCAAAAAATTTACGGAAACTTACGGTGTAGAAGTTTGCAAATTTGAGAACAAACAATGCATTACTTTAACAAAAAGAATGAAACGCAAAAAAAAAAAAAAAAAAAAAAAAAAAAAATAAACAACATTGTAACGCAGACATATTAATTGCACGTTTGATATACATGAGTTTACCGCTTTATAAAAGGAAAAAGAATTAAGTGGTGGATTCTCCAGACCTTTCGAAAAACCTTTGGAAGTTTTTAATTTCTAGATGGGGAGTTTTTAGTTACAAGACATCAGCGAACAGCTGTTGATGATGTAACGTATAGACAAAAAAAAAACTAATCTGTAAAAATAATCGTAGCTAAATGAATAATTGTCATTTGTTCTTTTTAGACTGTTAGTCCTGAACCTGGGAAGAACATTAAATGAACAATCACAGTTGTAACATACAATGATTATTGATATGGACAGTATGAAAACCTGTTTATTCTATTCCTACGTCATCTGGAGAAACTATTCACATTCTATGTAATCACGCAATATTAAGTAAAAAATATAACTTTTTTAACTTAATAACTAGTATTCTAATAATAGACGTGAAAATAATGTTAAAATTAAATCTGTCATTAAGTAATTATTTTTTTTTATTAAATTAACTTATTTTTAAGATCCTTAGAAAAGAAGATAAGAGTTTAAAAGAAAATAAAAGTTTTTTTTTACTTAAATGTAACATCTCTATGTATCTTAATATTTAATCTATATTATCTATTTTTTAAGAGTATCAGATTTAGGAATCCTTATTAAATGAAATAAATAAATAGTTTACAAAAACTAAAAAACACGCTTTTAGAACAGTGACATTCATTTTCTCGTCAGTCATTTTATTCTTATGTTAACAATTATTTTTACTTTTAGTTTGATTAACTCTAAAAGCGTGTTTTTTAGTTTTTGTAAACTATTTTTTTTTTTATTTTTTAGTTTGATTAACTCTAAAATCATGTTTTTAGTGCTTTTAAACTATAATATTTAAATGAGGTCCCGGTATGGAGGAGTGGAACTATAGTACTACAATAATGTAATTGTGAGTAAAACAAAGGCTAAATGCTAGTCCGTTGTGCCACTGTCCCACGTAGGTTTGAATGTCTGTACTGAATACTTTCATTCTACATGGGTTAAATTGATCTTCATAAGTTAAAATAAAATCTCTATTCCTGGCGATCCTAATCTTGATGAGATAATAAACTTATTAAAATATTTTAGTGTCGTCTGTCCTTGATAAGTCTACAACGTTTAAATTAAATCTGATCGCTTAAAGTAGGGCAAAATCGAGCCCAAAGAGTCAGTTACAAACAAACATACAGGTGAAACTAATATAAAAGCGTATCAAAAAGAATCAACTGTTTTCTTTCTGAAAGATGCCTGTAAATGCTTCTTTGCAGCTTAAATAGTGTATTTGAGGAGAAACAGATCTCCAGGGGAAAAGTCAGTTACATACATACAAACATACAGGTGAAAATATTAAAAAATCCTGTGTTTGAATCAAACTTTAGAATATTTTTAATTTTAAAAATCTTAATAATTTCATTGATTGTAATTTTCTTTGAGTTAAATTGATTACTACCTGTTATTTAGATTATTATGCATGCACAATTCGTTTAAATATGCGTGTGTGAACCTTAAAGTTTTGTCCGAGACACACACACACACACACAAAGAAGGAAAAAGAGAGAGAGAAAAAAAAAAAAAAGGCGACAACCCGATTTTTTGAAGTGTGGACAGAGCTTGAGACATATGTCTGCTGCTAATTTGTGAAGCTGGGCAACTGAAAAGTTACTCCACTTGGGTTCGATTTTATTGATTTTTGTCCCTCTTCAAGGAATTTACGATTTACTAAATGATGGTCAATCAGTTGCTCACAGCTTGGGATGATTTTGTTTTCAAAGTGGTCAATCCCATGCGTGGGCAGACAAAGGCTGGTCATTTGCAGGCAGCTTAGAATGAAAGATATATACTCTCATGAAATTTGCAATCTAACAAAACATGCTGAAAATTACTTGATAAAGACAGACAGATTTCTGAGAAGTGACAGAAAATATACTTTTATTTCTTCAATACAACTCCATTTCACATAATTATATTCTTTGTAAAACATTTGTTAGAGTTTTTAGCATAACAATTAAAAACTTATTTCTGATCCTTTAAATTATTCGGGTCATAAATATCACAACTATTATCAATGAATTTAGTAATTATTTTTATCCTTCTCTGTCAATAACTAGTGATATGAATATTTTTGTAAACTCAGTAATTACGGTATGCAGTTGCATGATAAATTTTCAAAGATTCATTAATATGGGAATTATCTCTTGTGGCTGAAACGGATTAGATGTAATCAATGTAATCAATGAGTGCAGAAAAGGCCAGCAGTGGCTACAGTAATTAATGTTAATTGGATAGGATAGGGATGAGATATAATCAATGACAGTATCGTTGTCGTAGCAACTGGTCATTGAGTTTCAACCACGTGTTTCATGACGCTTGGGAATAATTTTGCTATCAATACGCTATTAAAACTCCTAGAACTTTTCAAGTCAAGAAGAACCGAGACCAAGTTTTTTTAGTGTTTCAGTTTGGATATTTATATGTACTCATTTTTTGGGAATTGAAAAGGAGAAGCAGATGTCATTTAAATGACCCAGAAGAAAATTTATAGTCGCCTATTTCTTCCAACCTAATATATTTATGTCTATAAAAAGGAACTATTTGTTGTCTTTTAAAAAGGAAATCTTAGTTCGATATAATACGTGAGTTTATAAAGAATTTTTATTTGTTTTTTCCTTTCATTTCAGCAAAGTTTATTTAATCATTATTTATAATTTATTCAGAATAATGAATTCAATTTTCTTCTATTTTCAGGGTTTATGGAATTGAAATAGCATTGAAACTTTCTTCTTCTACAATTCAGTCTTTTTAGCTCTGATTTTTATTTAAAAAAATTTAAAGAATCTGAACGAGTGCCACGTTAATTATAGTTTGTATACAAATATTTTTCTAACCGCTTATTAAGAAATAAGAAGTCAATTACATCGAACAAGACTTCATTTTACTTAAATTGTTCTAAGGCAAGTTCCTAAGCATTTTAGTTGTCGCCTCACGGACTTTTTTTTTGCATACTTTAATTAGACAAGGAATTACACTTTATTTAATTACACTTTTTTAAAGTGGATTCCGAACTACTAGCAAACATCCATGCCGCTACCACCAGAATTTGAATCTATAGCCTGCGGTACCAAATGCCATAGCTCTAGATATTTGGCCATCAGACCGCCCCTGAGCATTTTGTGAAAAGGATAATGTCGCAAAGTTCCCATATTTTACCAGCTACTAAATGTATACTTTTTAGTTTTAATAAAAATCGTAAATTATCTGTTGACGGTACAGTACATATATATGTACTGTCATTATCAAATAAAAACCGGTACAGAGACGCATAGTTAATAGTATATATATATATAATTTTAAAGCAAATACGGTCGAGTTTATAAGCTTTAACAGTGAAAAGGCATCCAAAAATTTTCTAAGTGAATATAGTTTGAAAAAAAAATTTACTTAAGATTTTCCATTAAAAGATTATATTTTTCCTAGAAAAGCCTTCTTCAAAGCAGATTTTCTGAGATTACATATAATAAGCATCTTTGATTTTTTTTTATTGGTGAGTATTCGTAAACAAAGTATAGCTTACGCTTTTTTTTTTTTTTTTTTTTTCGTAATGGTAGATTTATGTTAGCGTGATCTTGACAAAAAAAAAGCGTTACTCAATTCATGGTTCTTTTACATTCTTATTAATATAGTAACAAAACAATCTATATTGCTACACAATCCAGAATTAAAGAAATTTTTCCTTAAATGAATTTTTTAAGTAAAAATTAGTTCGAAAAATAATCTGTAGAAGATTACAAATTCATTTTATTTATTAAGTTATTACATTTTTAATTAGATTCATTTTGGAAAAAAATGTTAGTTAAAAAAATAATGAGTAAACTTTGTGAATAGATAAGGAAGGTGATAATATCAGTTTGTTTTTAGTAATTAACTTTTTAATATTTGAAATTAGTTAAAAAATAATGAGTAATCTTTGTGAATAGATAAGGAAGGTGATAATATCAGTTTGTTTTTAGTAATTAACTTTAATATGAATTTACTTGCATGAATTTTGCGTTAGGCTATTTTTCATATTTTTTAATATCTTTAAATGAAAAACTATAATTGCATAGCAAGATTTTTAATCTAGTAAGAATTTCATATAAGCTTTGTTAATTTCTTTCCTTTTAAACTAATGAACTTAAAATAAAATTTATAAGTTTAAGATGAATTACTATTTGATATTAGTAATAATAATTTATAAGAATACACAATGGCAGTTACTAATTTATAATGAAAATAATATTTGTTTTTTTTATTTTTGTGAGTTAATATTTTACTTTTTGAAAATATTACCTAATTTCAATTAAAAACACGAATATTTTTTTGAGAGCTTATTTTGTCATCTGCATATTTTTTGGAAAGTATTTCCGGGACTACATTTATTTTATTGGTTGCCATTTTATTGTTTTTTAATAAATAAAAGAATTATATTTTGGTACAAAAATAATTTAAAATTACTTAATAAATTTGGTTTATTGCTGAGAATTAAATTTTTATTCACTGATTATTTATTTTATTTTCATATAAATCTTTCAAAATAAGTATGATACAATACATATTTTAGTTCATTAATATTAATGAAAGAGTTTTTGAAGAAATAATCATTCCTAAAGTAGAAATCTTGTATACTATTTTTCAGTTCAGTTAATTGAAGTTTTTGGCGTTAAACTGAAAACAATTAAATTCATGCCTGGATTTCCTTGTTTTAATGTGAGACGGAATTTACTTCATAGATCTTATTATAAGACTAGATGGAAAATCATAATGGAAGACATTTGCAAAAGAGATGAGTATGAGAATAATTATACATAATTCTGAAGATGAATATCTGTAATCACAATTGTAAAATGGCAATTTACAAAGGATTTACCGATTTCCCATTTCTATGCAAATAACGTGAGGAGTTGTATGCATTTTGGCAATATTTTAAATGAATGTCAATTTGAAAGTTAAGGAGACTAATTCTACCTATCAGTGTCAAAGTTAATACTTTGACACAGTTCAAAAAAAGTACCGAATAAAGGAATCAATTCAAAAAGGCTAATTAACTCAACTAAGCTTTTCCACCTTTTTTCCTGATTTCAAATTGCTTGATAAAAATATTAAACTTTAATTATCTTTAAAATAAGTATTTTTTTTATTAGTAATATTTGTAAAAAATGCATGTATACATGTTGGTGAAATTTAAATGAATTTGATCACAATAAATTATCTGGAAAAAGATTTTATTTTTTAAAAGAATTATTTCATTTTCATACTCAGTCTTCTTTGGATTTATTTTCTTTGGTATTTACCATTTAAATTAGAAAAACTATCGAAATCGATAACATTAAATTAATAAAATCTGGCACTTTTACGTATCTAGATTAGATTTGAAATGTTTATTAAATTAGTCCAAAATATTTTAATGGAGTTTACAGTTTTTATATCGAAATAAATTTTACTTAAATTGGTAAATTACCTATCTTAAATCTGTGGAACTCTCGTTTAAAAATTAAAAATATTTTAACTCAAAAATTAATTATTTAATATATAATAAAACAAGTTTGAGATAAATTATCTAATAAAATAATAATATTAATCGTTTTCGAAAACTAAACTTTTTTTTTTTTATCTATGCTTTAGAAAAAGTCCAAAATCATGTATTGATTATATTATATGATAAAATTGTTTAAATTGCTGAATGGCTTTTTTTGCAATTGCAATTGCAATTTGTAAATTTATGATAAGAAAAAAATTAAGAGAACTAAGTAATTCAACTCATGCCTGAAGCAGCAAATTTAAAAAAGGATAACTTCACTTTCAAAGAACAAAAAATCTTTGTTCATATACTGCTATTAATTAAAAAAGAAATTTAATTAAAAAATGGAGGATAATGAATACTAACATAAATATTTAATATTTTGAGCAATCTACTTGATAAAAAAAATTAGACTAAAATATTTAGAATCATTAGACTGTTACTTAATCATTAAACATCGATTCATTGTTTAATGAATCATCGATTTATTGTTTTTAATTTTATGAATTCTGATTACTGGTGAATAATTCAATAATTTATCTTGTCCTGGCTTAAGGCAACTATTTCTCAGTATTTGAATTTAAACATTCTTTAGCTAGGATAGTAATATTAATGCTTTTTCAGCCGTATACAGCACAGTTATATTTATTAACTCATATCTTAAAAATCTTGTGTAAAGAATAAAATAAATTCAAAATTCTGTACTTGCAGAGAATGCAAAAAAAAAAAAAAAAAAAAAAAAAAATATTAGATTCTCATCTAAAAATGCTTAAAGAATGTTCTGCTGTCTTTTTTCATTCGTATAAAGTTCTTTTCTTATTTAGGGAAGCCTGATTTTATTGAATAATGAAATCAATAGTATCATGTTTCTTTCTTAAGGAGTAATGCAACGTTTTCAACATTTTAATAAAACGAAATAGAATATTCGTTATGCTTAATGGCATCAATAAGAAAGAAAAGTTTGTAAGTTTAGAATTGTGGAGGGCAAAATGTTCAGTGCGATTTAATTAAAAATAACAGTCGCTGTTATTGTTATGCTTTGACACTATAACATTGGCTGATGGTTTTTTTTTTTTTTTCTCCCTTTCTTTCAGGGTTATATTAAAAAGTTTGTGAATCTTCGTATTGTATGTATGTAAATGATATGATCTAACAGCTGTACCGATTGTCCATGAAAATGGACTCTAAGGTTCTTGGGAAGAAATGAATTGCCACATTTGGTTGTATCGTATATCTAAGGCCACCTGTGCATTGGTAATATTTAAGTTTGGTGATTATATAGTTCTGATATTAAAAAGTTTCTTTACTCATTGTTAAACGTGAATTACATAACTAAATAGTTGCAACACAGTTTCGCCTCAGGAATTTCCAAATACAATTTCTTTGTTAAGTGTTTATCGGAATATGGCTTCATCTCGTAATCATATAACGGTGAACCAATAAAAAATTCTATTTCCATATACATGATGTTTATCAAGATAAGAAAAGAGGGAAGGATAATGATACAAAGTTCATTTATTGAAGGCACGCAATCAATTAAATAATTGACAATGAGCGAGAACAAGTCTGAACATGTACATTCTATACCAATGGATTCTCCCAATTTCATCACCCTCGAATTAGAAGGGTGGCATTTATTTAGTTGGCCCAACTAAATCCTCATCAGCGTTCAACTTTACATTGAAAAAAATATATGTCATTTTCGTAACTAAAAAGTTTCTTTCGAAAAACAACCTGTATGCTGAAGGCCCAAGCTTTCAAAATGAATCTTTAATGTGCTTCTTAATACCTTATTAAGAATCACAAAGACATTTTTTGATAAATTTCGTAAACTATTGCTTATTTTCAAAAGCTATCTACAGCATTTGCGTATCTTATATTTTTAGATACCATTCATCGAACTTTTAAATAATGTAACATAATTGGTTTATGTTACGAATATACAGATATCTGCCAGTCGCTATTTTCTAGTGGCCCACACCATGATAAATCTTAGACATAAACTTGCATAAAAAATATGCGACACGATTTTGCTCTGATAAAGATGAAAAACATTAAAATAATAGAAATTTATTTCATTCATTGTTTCCTAAATAGTTGCGAAGAATTTTTCAAAATGCGCTAGCCTGGATTCCAGCTTTCAAGCTGGATTCAAGCTAGCCTTGATTCTTAACTCCCTTATTTTTTATTTATTTCTTGCGCTAACACACGAATCTCGATTCTGGTGACTATCAAGATATTAACTATTGATGATTGTTTGTTTCAAGAACTCATTACATATTTTATGGGATTACCAAAAACATGTCACATTTTAAAATTGCGTTCAATAAAGTAACTGTGTTTGTTTATATATATAAATTAAAATTCGCAATCCTCTTTGGATCAACACGCATTTGCATACAACCCGTTTCAGGCATGAATAATAAAATTTTCGATAAATAGAAGCCACCATCTAGTTGCAAAGTGCTTGGTTACCACGAAAATCGAACGATATTCTAAAACACTTATTAACCCATTTAAGATTGATGTAGGGAAAATTCAACACATCACAAACTTTTATTTTTATTTTGTGTGAGACATTTTTCAAATCTTTTTTTTACTGCGTCATATAGAGGAAGTTTTCCTTACTACTAGAAAAAAAAATATATTTGGTCTCACATGATAATTTTTTTATAATGTTCTTTTTAGACAATTTTGCAGTTTTTCTTTATATTATTTTCATAGATACCAGTACCAGTCGAAAAATTGTATTTTTCACTACACGTTGAAAATATAATGTGCCTCTACATAACATAACTTTAAAAAAATTCATGTATCGAAAAATAAATCATTTTGGACTGACACTGCTTTTTGCAACATTTTTTTGAAACTAGCTTAAAAATAAATAGTTTTTCATTTTCACTTTAGACTATCATAAGTCCAAAAACTAAATTTTATTCCTTTGATTGAAGTGGAAAAGTATTTGGTTCTTATAGGATTAAATCAATGTAATGCTATGCATATAATTATTTATTTATAAATAATTTACATAAAATTAAAAATGAAATAGAAATATGATAAACAACGGTTAATGGTTTTGCATTTGCATGTGCCATGTGATTATGTTACAGTGAATAGTAGAGAACCACGGAATAAGTTTCTTCGTGAACTCTGACTATATTTTTCGTTTCTTAATCTATGGTTCCAAAGTGTTAGGGGAAATTCTGATGAACTTAATTTTTGATTACTGACTAACAGAACTTGCTTAATATATACCAGGAGTAGCCAATTGAACCCCTTTAAGTCACATTTCAGGAAGAAATATTCAATATAGCCATTTATTTTTTTTTTGAGAGAGCTATTTCTTTGTATTTGAAAGATGCATTGTTTTAATTAATCAGCATTTAAAAGATCTGCACTAACAAATCATAAACCAAACTTTTGACGGTTAAAATTGCTAACATCCATAAAACATCCCCAATCAAATCAAATTTTTAAATATTTTCTTTACAATATTGTTTGATAAAATAATTTTTAAAAAATGCTTGAGCAACATTTTTATTTTTATGTTTTGAATAGTATTGTAACTTTTATGTTTTGAATAGTATTGTAACTTTTATATTTCTGAATGACTTTGTAACAACAAATAAATAAAATAATTACTTTTGGAAATTAATGAGTTTTAGTTGACTATGTTTCATGTATACATTTTATTTGCAAAAGAGACTCATCACTCGTCTGTGAAAACCGCACTTGTATGGCGAGTCATGCTAGGACCATCCCATGCAAATACATAAAAAAAGTCAGACCTCAGTCTTAAAGAAACTTTTATTTTCATAAAGACTACAATACTTAATTTTCCTAAGAATTCAAAGTTTCAATTGAACTAAATGAGCATGCTGAAGTCGAAATGTAAGAAAATGCTAATTTTCAAATGATTAATCCTTAAAGTTATGAATTTGTCACATTGTTTTTAAAATCATTTACAATAGACTGCACAATATACTAAGTTGAAACTTCATATGAAATTCTATTCTTCATGTTCCTTCATCATAATACAAAGGAGGAGGGTATCATTAGGATGTTAAAAATGCTGAAAATTAAAGTTTAAAAAGATTAAAATATTTTCGGATAAGAAAAATTTCAACTCTGTTAAATAAAAATATATTGAAGTTATTTGTTTTCATAGTTTTACAATATGAAATGTTATATATCAGTACGAATGCAGGTAAAAATATATTTTTAATGCAAAAATATAATGACTGACATGTGAATATCATGTTTTACATTTTGTATATGTACATAGATATAAAATGGTATTAAGAGAGTGCTTTGTATTTTGAAATGCTAATTTAACTCAATCAAATTAACATTTTCCCCTAGGTGAAAGACGCCGCTGCTGCATTTTAATGGCACACTAAACTTCATTAAAGTTTTATAAAATGCTCATTAGTTTGAGAGACAGAATTTGGGGAGGAATCATTGTACCGGTTAATTCCTCTAATAAGCTTTGCATGATTGCTAATCAGCCACCACCTCTAATCAACACGCACCCTCTAATCAGCCACCAACCTAATGATATCACCACTAAACTCGTTAAGAATTCTGATGAATAGAGGATTTTCCATCCGAATTAAAAGATGAAATCAGCAATGGGATAATTGATTAAAACAAACCAAACTCCCTTGATTATGAGATCAATACATCCAACCCAAAAGTTACTCAAGGAAACAAGTTTGGGGTTCCAGGACTATTCAGTTCCCTTTCGCTTCGGTAGTTCAGATACGAAAGGAGGAGGGCGAATAAGAAAGAAAAAGAAATAAAAAAGAAGAAGCTTTCAAAGCAAAAATCCAAGGGTACCAAAGTCCTTTTATTCACTTCATTCACCAATCGAAAGCGAGGAACTCCAACATTGACGTCAAGAACGACGTCACTACCGCCCAGATTTCCTCACAGCTCTCTATTTCCGGTCTGTTCAAACTAAGGTCAGTAAGCGGAAGTTTTCCCATGCTAAAAGATTTAACATTGTATCCTCCATTGTAGTGGAAAGTCGTAAATTTTATGATACAATCAAATCTCAGGTAATGTTGTTCAACAACTGATGCTGGAAAAAATATAATTTTGCTCTTTTTGTTGTTGCTGTAAAAGTGAAGCAATATTTAAAAGAGATACTTAAAAAAAATGTACTGAGGACATTTGAGTTTTATACTTTTAAGTAAATGACATTCACCGCTAATATAAAAGATTGAAAAAATAAAACGATAGAAACATTTTTGAAAGCATTAAGCGTTTAATATGTTTTTTGATTATCTGTTGTTAAAATGATATTAATAATATATGAAAGAAAAATTAATAAAATATTAGTAGTAAAATAAATTAATTTATCTTGTCAATTATCAGTTTTTGTTGCATTTAATCATATATTATTGTATTCATTTAAAAAACGACCAATATAAAAACTAAATAACATTTATTATTTTATTTCTTTTTGCAATCTCGTTAAAACTTTTTTCTTTTACTTTTATATGCTCATAAAAAAGAAAATAACATTGATTATTATGTATACTTTCACTATCTCGTTAAAACGTTTTCTTTACTTTATATCCCATAAATAAATACTTTCTTTAGTCATTCTATTTAATCGACGAGTTAATTCCATTTAGTCCAAATGTCAATTTGCATAAAATCTTCATTAAATATCAAATAACCATTTAAGTAGAAATATTATAATAATATAAAAATTGCTATCATGTGCAAAAACTACTGCGAGCCATTTATTGCATTTAATTATTATTATTACATGTTACATTCTATATTGTGCAGCAGTTCAAGTTCATTTAAAAAATGAGATTTAAAGTTTAATGAGAATAATAATCACTAGAATTATTTTAGATTTAAGAAGATGAATGTGAAAAAAAATGAGAAATTATATTTTTAGAATTTATTTTAACTATCTCGATGTATAAAATTAAATTTTATCATTTACAAAGTACATTTATTCAAAAATATATCATGTATCAAGAATTGTAGTAGTTTATGGTTATAGTTAAGGTTGCGAACTGAGAGCTCACAGATCTGTACTTTGTCCCATAAAGATATCCACATATACGATCAATAAAAGTGTATAATAAAAAGGGCTGCAATATTTCACGTTGATATTGTTATTACTATGAGTCCCATTTTATAACTTGACACTCTTATTTATTGTTTCACGCATATAACAAAGAGTTTTTAATACTTAATTTGACTTCTGCAAAAACATAACAAATAGAAATACTATTTTGATGACTTCAATATTGTTTTAATTTTTATCAAACATTTCATATATTTTTTTCATAATAGACCTCCAAAATAGATAAACTGTAATGAATATCTTAAACTTAGTCAATTATTAATCTGAATAACATTAAAACCTAAGACAATAACTACTAATCGGATTACAACTTCCAGATTAATAAGCGACATTATGATTCCAAATATCACCTTTAGAAATTCAAGACACTAACTATCCTTTACTATTGTAATTGAAGATATATAATAATCAAAGCAGATTTAAATAGTAAATGAATCAATGATGTTAGTAAATAAATGAAATTGTTAATACAATAAATACAGCGATTTGTTTACTTTGCTATTATCTAACAAATAAACAAAGACAACAAACATATTTTTAAATTTGCAAACTCTTTTCCCAAAGGTAACTTCACAGGTAAACTATTTACGAAACCGTAGTTTGATTTATTTATACTCTGGTGTATAAAATTTAAGCAAAGACTTTTTTTTTTTCTTTTTTCCGTAACTCTACGAGAAATCTCATGGGAAACATAAAATTCACAATACAGCGATTTTGTACTTAAGGAGGAAGAAAACATACTAACGCAAAAACGAATAGAATGCATACAGTATGAAGTGACAAAAATTTACTGAAAGAGTAGAGGTACTAGAAATGCTTGCCTGCCCAAAAGGGAGAACAACAGACAGATGCCTCTCAATAAGGGATATGACCTCTCTTAATTGCAAAGGTTGCCTGGAAATATCTCTCCGTACTCAACACCAGATTATCCAACATTTAATGATATAAGGCGTCCATTCATTAGAGTATCTATTTCAGTTATTAATATCCTTCCGCGGTTAAAATCGTGCGGAAAGGCGTTTCTCCAAAGCATATATATGTTTTATGGGATTTAAATCAAGGGGTACGTTATCAACCTATTCTATTGATATCTTCCAGTCTAAACTGTGACACCGCATGGCAGTTGTAAATGGGATTCACTTCCTAGAAGCGCCCCAACAGCACGAATCCGATGTGGCTTTGTTGTTATCATTGTTGTTATCATTCCATAAATACGAAGTCTACACTAATAGCATTTCAGGTGGGGGTATTAGCATACATTAATTCTACCGAATTGTTTGTTTTCTGCAATGACTGATAACAGTATTAAGCTGGATTCCCACCAGATATTAAGATAGCACATCAGCACATTGCATAACCTCAGCAGCCATAAACCTGATATCTTCCCCACTCAAGTTTCTGATTAGTTGACGTTCTGCGTCTTTCCACCTTAGAAAACAATGAGAATCAGCTTTACTGGAACCTGTCCATCACTACAAAAAAATGAAATCGCTGTCTCATTCACAGCCTCTCTGTTCTTGCGTGAATCTTATGCTTGTGCCATCGATATCAGCTCAGATTGTTCGTCCTCGTAAAACTCAACCCAATTGTAAGACCAAACTCAAATTTAGCAGGAAAATCAAAAACAGAATAAAAATTAAACAGTATTCAAAGGATACCCTAGTTAGTAGGAAGATATTTAAAAAGTAATCCACACAGAATTGATTCATCAAAATCTGCTTCTATGGCAGTTGTGGGTTCTTCTGATTATGAGGATTTGAATCAGTCCAAAGAGTTGTTTTTGAACTGATTTTTTAATCACACTGATTTTTAATTGTCAATCTTTTACCTTATGAAATGGGAAACACCGAAATTTGAATATATATTTTATCAAGCTGTTTTATGGAATTATTTATAGGCAATAGGGTTTAGCTAATTTTTAAAAATTAGTACCTTAAATGTTTTTATCACGTAATAATACTACACATTCTTCACATAATAATACACATACAGTGAAGAAATGATGCATTTTTAACAGGTTGGTTTGTCCTGTAAAATTACACATATTTTCAAAAATTCTATTTTGTGAAATTTTACCAAGAAATTGATCGAGTTCTGTTTCTGGCTCTATATATAAGCATTGTTAAGTGCTTGTACATAGAACCTCCTTTTATCCTTAGAGTTTTGCTTTTAACAGAGAAACACAAGTTCTTTTCTAGGTTTTACAACTCTTCATGCCAGAGTTTGCAAATCTCCGTCTTGCTGTTATTGCCATGACGAAGTACAGACGGATGCCTGAGCATCTTAGATAATTCAGCAGCTATATTAGATGTAATTTTATCTTCTTTTTTTGATTTTTTTGTTGATTTTCTAATAAAAATCCGTTATCCCATTCTATTTTCGCTCTTTTTTCCCCCTATTAATACATGACTTCGTGCCCTAAGAGCATTCAAAAATATGTTAAATAGCCCAAAGGAACATTTGTATCTTTTATAATTCAATATAAAATTTTCTTTTCTCATGTAATACGATAACAGCAAT